>ML336601.1:26733-38761 GCA_005239505.1 Nicotiana paniculata | reverse complement strand
ACTTATTCTAAATATGAGCATTTTCAGTGAGAATATAGTTACTTTCTTTAGGTCAGCAAATGCATCTGCATGCTTTACAATATACTGCAGATGAATTATCTTTTTATGAATTTCAAGTTCATACTATCTTATTCGAGGATCTAGATGTACAAATGACAATTCATTTCACGTAACTTTTTCTCAATTGTTTATCATATCTCCCCCTCATGTTAGAAAAACTAACTTGTTTTCTCAACTTTGAGAACCCATTTTTTTGCGTTATGGTATTAGTTAAAATATACCCCGCACATCAATAATAATAAGATGAAATTATTTGGTTCCTGACCCTGAACCACTTGTGAGTGGAGAAAATAATATACTTTGGTATATAATGTATATCAAATTGATATAGATAACTTTGTTCTCATAAATAATTGTTTAGCAATTAAGTGAAGGCACTCAATAAATCATTTTGCTAAACCAGCTGTGATGTAAACCAATTTATCAAGATGAACTATCTTGAATAGACAATCTGGAAATTATGCTCTAAATTAAATTATTGAGCAAGTTACCACGCAAACAACAGGTTGCAGGTTAATAATAATTGCACAGGTAACCATCTCATATATGCATCTTATGTGGTATACATGGTAGTGAATGAGTCCATATTCACCTTTGATATTTCCAGCATTCATGCGACTCAATCCCAATTTTAGTTGGTCTATTAATTAATCAGAACAAGTAATATAAGAGAATTCATAAAGAACTTTCTAGTTCTTTAATATTTACCCATGTGAATTCTCTTTTATTTTTGCACATTATACTTAAATTGATATGGCTAAACCAATTATGCCAATTGGATAAATTATTAATATTGATAAACTTCAAGTTTATACCATGACGTGTGCAATTATCAATAAACTCCAAGTTTATTATGATATGGGTTTATATATCAATAAACATTCACTTTATTGTGGTATTCTTTTATTTGTGTAATACAAACTGGAGAATAAAGCGGGTAACTTTAACATACATATTACCCCGCTACAAGTTGTAGTAATAGAAGATATTAAATTTTTTCTTTATTTATAGTCTCAATATATTCAATCACTTTCACGAATACTTTAGAAACTCAATAAGTTTCTTTGAGACTTACCACAACACAATAAATTGACATGATAATCAATTGTATTCCTCCAAAATAGTAATAATTGGCTCTTCCAGAGCTCTCAATTAATTTTGTTCTACCACATATTCATAAATATTCATATGGTGAATATCTCTTTCAAGGAGAAAGTTGTAAATTATGGTCATTGTCAAAATTATATGCAAGATCTGTTTCTTGCATTAGTGTTATCCTTTAATAATCACATTGCCAAAATAGTTTGGCGTACAATAGGTACGTGACCAATGATCATTCATGCCATAATAATGACACTATTTTCTTATATCATCTCAAACCTCCTTTTAGAGGTGAGTGTAGTAGATTCACTACCACTAGCACTTACATATTCTTCCAACAATGAATACGTATTCATAAATCAGATGTTGTCACATTCATATCATGAATGTACCATAATCATCTATATGTGCTTTACGAATTTCATGTCAAATTGATGACAAACATAACTTTCAAATAGTGAAAGACTATTTTGAGAATTCTTAATATTCCCATTATCATAATGATGATGATTATAATTTCGTCTATCGCCACGTCCACATCCATTGATATCTTCACGGTAATAATTTTGTCTTCTTTCAGACTTATCTTATATTGCTATAACATTCTCTTAAAGGGAATGAGAATGAAGCAAATTTATTGGGACGGGTTTCCATATCTTTGCCCACAATCATACATGATTTGATTATGGCAAGGCATCGAAATTTTACCACTTTGGGTGGTTAATAATTTCTTGCAAACTCTATAGGAGTTATAATCAAAGTTTATTGTCTTTGATTGCATTTAAAATCAAATTATAGAATTTCAAGAATTTAAAAGAGAAAAATAAAGTGAAATACTTACCTAAATTCAGAATTTAATCATGAAGAAAGTTCATGGAGAATTGACAATCATTATGCTCAATCACAAAGCTTCTACTCAATTGATTAGAGTCTCGTGCTGATAACGTGTTATGAACAATAAAAGAAGAAGAACAATATTGTAGAGAAAGAGAGAGAGGAAATTCTTATTGAATTTTGGGATGATTTACAATGGGGTAAGACCCCTCTATTTATAGGGAGAAAATTGACTTAGCCACAAAGTAAAACTCTCTAAAAGATAGACATTCACTCTAAATAGAGTTCTATTTATAACAATATATGTTATGTTTTTACTTAAAGTCTATTTTTCTAGTTTTTTGAGATACAAAGTGTTATACTCCTTTTTATAATCGATTTTTCCTAACAATTCGTTTTCAATTGATAATATAGGCAACTCATTTAATCGTTCTTGAGATATTGTTAATTTTAGATACTATTTTATAGAGAAATAGAAGTATAGAACTATTTGAAGCTAAAATTTCGTGGAGAAAGAAGGTGAGTAAGAATATTAAAGAGAAAGACATAAACTATATAGGGGTTTCTGAAATATGAAGAAGTCGGGGAAATAAATATTGACTTGGACAAATTAAGAAAGGGAGAGTATAATTGTTACATGTTATCTAATGAAGGAGTAGTGAAAAACTGAAATGTTGGAAAAACTATTCATCTACCCATGTTTAAGTAAGTTAAATTATTACTTTATTTATGTATCTAAAGAGCTTTCTTTCCTTTTATGTTAAAAACTCTACTTTTATATTAAAAGTACTGAATATTATTTTTTAAATACCTATAAATCTATTAATTTTTAAAAATGGGGCCTACAAAATTTGGAGACTAACATACAAGCCTTGCTACTCAACATATTAGAGTTGGCCCTGAGTTGCACCTAACTGGCTTAACGGTGTTTAAAGTAGGTGAAAATTATAGGAGATCAGGATTCAAATTCATTCGATACTTGTGCCAACGGAGAATACTAAATATTGATTCTATAATCGAGATGTGCGCAAACCAAATATAAAAAGGACATACTGTAACTTGAGTGTATTTATTTTCACACTTCCGACCAAGATGATGTGTATTACACAAATAAATTAGAATGTGGAGTGTTTTACTAACCTTCTTCAAATAAATAAAGAAGATGCCTAAGTATTTGAACATTATTCTTTTACATCTTAAGCTTTCAATGTTTTCAATTTATTTAAACCAATAATTTTCAACCAAAAAAGAAAGCAAATAACTACATTTCTCTTTAAGGTCACTAAAATTTATAGAGTTACTCGGTATTTGTGCTGATAGCAATTGATAGATATCCTATAAAATTAATCGAGATACGCATAAGTTCATTCAAAGACCACGATTATAAGAAAATGTTTCGATTTGTGCAGTCTCATCAAATTACTCGTATCTTGGTGTAAAAACATCGACATTATGAACCGTTTGATTTCTTGAAAACTAAACTTCAAAATCTAAAAGATGTCCAAAATTCGGGATCAAACACCTTCAGAATCGCCACATGTAATATTTTGAAAATAACTTTAGATTCTACTATGTTGAAAATTTCAGACTTGCATAGTCTCACCAAATAATTCATATCTTGGTGTAGTAACGTCGAAATCATGAATCGCTTGATTTTATGGAAAATAGATTTCGAGATCTGGGAATCATCCAAGATTAGGAATCAAAAAATTTGAGAATCGTCCTAGATAGTATTTTGAATCTAACTTTAGATTCTGACACGTTGATAGTTTTAGATTTGTGCGACTTCACCAAAACTCTTATATCCTGATGTAGGAATGTCGAAATCATGAACCACTTGATTTTTATGAAAAATAGACTTTGATATCTAGGATATATCCAAAATTTAGAGTCAAATAATTTGATAATCGTCCCAGATATTATTTTGATCTAACTTTAGATTCCGACACATTGATAGTTTCAGATTTGCGCAGCTTCACCAAAAAAGAAAATCTTGGTGTAGGAATGTCGAAATCACGAACCGTTTGATTTTATGAAAACAAGACTTCAAAAAATTAAACATATCCAAAATTTAGGATTTAATACCTTAAGGATAGTTTCAACTAATATTTCGAAGAAAACATAAGATTTTGATACACCGATAGTTTCGAATTGGCGCGCCTTTGCCAAAACTTTTATGTTTTGGTATGGAAGCCTCGAAATCACATGACATTTTTCTTGTTATCAATAAAAATTCAACATCTCCATTCTCACTAAACATCTTGGGTTCAAGTCTCACTGAATCTGAAGCATTGTGCCAAGGAATCTTTCTTCTTATATTTGTGTTCCCTTTTGACGCCTTTCTTCTCTTCATTCCTTTTTATTTTTTTGGCAGTGAGCGAATATGAAGTCCAAGAACTTGAATGTTATACGAACATGAATACATAGCGAATTCCCAGACTTCGATGCAAATATTGTCATCATTTCAGTGAAGACACCCTTTTGCCATAGCAGCTTGCCCCCTCTAAATCAAATTGGATCCAAAGCTTAACAGAAGAATGATATCTCAACTTGATTTTCAAGTGTTGATTAAACGGGCATTCGTATTTCATTTGAACAACGATTGGGGCACCATATATTTTTTGAACTTATGCGACTGAACTCAGAATGAAACTCTAAGCTGCCTACGTACCTCGGTGAAGAGGATCAAGTCATACCGTAGTTCAGAATTGTTTTTTTTTATGTCCTAACTTTTTCCTAGGCCGCCTCGTTCGAGGTTTTCAACCTAGTGCACTTTTTTATGTCCTAAATTTTTCCTAGTCGCCTCTTTCGAGGTTTTCAACCTAGCAGACTTTTTTTTATGTCCTAACTTTTGCCTAGGTCGCCTTTTTCGAGGTTTTCAACCTAGCGGACTCTTTTTTTTTTTACTTTTTTAGGTAGGCCGTACACAGTTTAGACTCGTGGAGGCTAAGAGAGTAGGAATATGCAGTTTAGGCTCATGCGTCAAGGAGCATTCGAACATGCAGTTTCAGCTCATGCGTTAAGGAGCGTAGGAACGTGCAGTTTAGGCTCATGCATAAAGGAGCGTTCGAACATACAGTTTAGGCTCATGCGTCAAGGAACGTTTGAACATGCAGTTTAGACTCATGCGTCAAGGAGCGAACATGCAGTTTAGGCTCATGCGTCAAGGAATGTTCGAACATGCAGTTTAGGCTCATGCGTCAAGGAGCGAACATGCAGTTTAGGCTCATGCGTCAAGGAGCGTAGGAACTTCAAGGATAATACTTCTTAAAAAACTTTCCATTTATAGGACCGATTATCATGCTATCTGGATCAACCAGCTTGTAAGCCCCACTTGAGTAAGCTTCTTGCACGACATATGACCCATCCCATTTTGAAGTGAACTTCCTTACAGGTTTATGAGAAGTAATAATGGGTCTTATTATGGAAAGGACTTGATCTACTACTTGAAAAGATCTTGGGAGAACTCTTTTATTGAAGGCGCGAGACAATCGAGCTTGATAACATTCAAGACTCTGTTGAGTTTCCAACTTCTTCTCATCAAGAGCCTCCAACTCTGCTAATCGAAGTCGAGCATTTTCTTCATCAGTGATGACTTCTTGAATAGATAATCTTAATGAAGGTATTTGACGCTCGAGTGGCAAGACGGATTCAACTCCATAAACGAGTGCATAAGGGGTCGCTTGTGTTGGCGTGCTGTGAGTTTTCCTATATGCCCATAGAGCTTCTTTCATACGGTCGTTCCAATCTCGTTTGGATTTGGAGATGACTTTCTTCAATAAGTTGCATAGAGTTGTGTTAAATGCCTCATCTAGACCATTGGCGGCATTATTGTACATCGAAGAGTTACGTTGCTTGAAGCCAAAGAGATCACAAATCTTATTCATCAACCTATTATCGAATGGCTTTCCATTATCCGTTATAATGTAACGAGGAATGCCAAAGAGATAAATAATGTTTACTCGGATGAAACTTGCAACATTTTCCTTCTTTACTTCCTTAAGAGCAACAACTTCAGCCCATTTTGAGAAGTAGTCAGTTGCAGCCAAGATGTATAGGTGCCCACTAGAGGACTTTGGCAGTGGTCAAATGGCAAAGATGTAACAGTTGGGTGCAACACTTCAAGAGGTTGATGAATAAAATTCGCATGGAATTGATAAGCCTTGCATCTTCGAGCGTAGTCCAAGCAATCTTTTACCATCGTCGACCAATAATTTCTCATCCTTTTTATATGGAAGTGGAGCTTTGGTCCTGACTGGTGTGACCCACATACACCAGAATGTGCCTCTTGCAAAGCTTGGAGTGCGTTTTCTTCCGCTAAGCATCGCAAGAGTACTCCTTAGAACGACCTTCTGTATAGAGTATCTTTGTAGTAAAGGAAGCGAGGTGCACGACGACGGATTTCATTCCTTCTCCTCGGATTTTCAGGAAGTATCCCATAACATAAGTAGTCGATAATTGGTTGTCGCCATTCTTCTTTATCAACTTCAGAAACAACAACAAGATGCTTGAGTTCATTTTCTTCACCTTCAGCCTCATTTGGCGGTGGTACTACCCATTTTAGGCAGACAGTAACTTGCGCTTGATCAGGCAGGGATAACGATGACGCTAGGGCAGCTAAAGCATCAGCCTTCTTATTTTCTTTCCTTGGCATATGCTGAATAGTCACATCATCGAGACACCCCATTAACTTTTCAACGTAATCATGATATGGGCGTAGTTCAGGCTTCCTAACCTCGTAACTACCCAAAAGCTGATTGACCACTAACTGGGAATCGCCAAAGACTTGCAATTGCAATTGTTTCATATCAACGGCCATTTCAAGCCCAAGTATTAATGCTTGATACTCAACAACATTGTTGGAACAGAGTTGTGTCAAGGTGAAGGAGTAGGGCAAGAATTCACCTCGGGGAGTGACAAATACTATGCCAACACCAGCTCCCCCACGATGCGCAGCACCATCAAAGAACATCTTCCATGGAGGCTGAACTTCAATGACCATTGCGTCTTCATTAGGTAGTTCGTCAGTTAGATCCCAATCATCAGGTATAGGGTGATCTGCCAAGAAGTCTGCTAACACTTGTCCTTTTATAGCCTTTTGAGGGATGTACACGATTTCAAATTGTTGAAACTAGAGGTACCACCTTGCTAGTCAATCACTAAGGACATGTTTTGACATCACGAACTTGATGGGATTTGCTCTAGAAAAACGAACGACATGAGCTTGAAAGTAGTGCTTCAACTTTTGAATTGAGAAGACTAGTGCCAAATAAAACTTTTCGATTGGCCAATAACTCAGCTCATTTGGTGTCATCATCCTGCTCAAGTAGTAAAGAGAGTTTTCTTTTCCCTCACTATTTTCTTAGGCCAACATCGCTCCAACAGACCTTTCTTGTGCTGAAATGTATAGTATCAACGGCTTTCCAAGTATAGGGGTTGCCAAATTTGGCGGCTTCATCAAGTATGTTTTGATACTTTCAAAGGCATTGCTACAAGCTTGGTCCCACTTGAAAGGAACGCCCTTCTTCATGAGGCGACGAATGGTTGGCACCTTCCAACTAGGTTAGAGATGAATCTCCTAAGGTATGATAGCTTTCCTTGCAGACTTTTTAATTCATGAATATCCCGAGGCTCAAGCATTTTCAAAATTGCATCTACCTTGGATTGATCAATTTCAATCCCTCGGTGTCGGACAATGAAACCAAGGAACTTTCCAGAAGTAACTCCAAAGGCACATTTCAATGGATTCATCCTAAGTTGGTACCTCCGGAGAAACTCAAATACCATTCTCAAGTCTTTCAAGTGGTCGCCCTTCTCTCTTGATTTTACCACCAAGTCGTCGACATAACATTCGACATTCTTGTGGAGAAGATTGTCAAAAATATGCTGCATAGCGCTTTGGTATGTAGCACCAGCATTCTTCAAACCAAAAGGCATTACCTTGTAGCAATAAATACCCTTTAGGGTACGAAATGCAGTAAGCTCTTCATCTTTTGGTGCCATGCGAATTTCATTATAGCCTGATGAACTGTCCATAAAAGACATCGACTCTTAACCAGTAGTATCATCGATCATCAACTCTGGAATAGAAACGGGAATTCATCTTTGGGACACGCATTGTTGAGATCCTTGAAGTAGACACACACTCAAATCTGGCCATTCTTCTTCTTTACAGAGACGATACTTACGTTGGGTATTTAACTTACCAAATAAATCCAGCTTCAATGAGTTTGTTAACTTCGGTTTCAATCAGGGGAACCAAGTCCGGCCTGAAACGCCTTTGATCTTGCTTAACAGGACGAGCGCCATTCTTGACCGCAAGGTGATGGACTGCCACTTTAGGGTCCAAGCCATGCATTTCTTTGTAACTCCAAGCAGAGACGTCCCTAAACTCCTTGAGTAACTCAATATAAGTACTTTCTTCATCAACTTCTAGTAAAGCACTTAGGTAGGTGGGTCTTGGTTCTTCATCAGTGCCAAGGTTAACTTCTTTTAAGGCATCAACCGTTGCCTTCACCCCTTCTTCAAGTTCCAGCGTAGCATCTTTTGCATCTTCGTCTTCTCGATGGTACCCATCATTGAAGGATATGTGATAACATGGTGAAACATCCTCCAATTTTGCATTATCCTCCATTGGAGATGGAACACCGTTCTCTCCTTGTACAGTGACATGATACGAAGAACCCACACTTTGTTCTTCACCATCACATTCTTTAGTGTAGACCACAGTGTATGGCTTCACTTTCAGTACTTCATCACAAGAAACTATGACTTTTGTTTGTCACCTCATTCTAGAAGGAACCAAACTTTCGAAATCTTTAGAGATCTTCTGAATTTTAGGCGAAGCGGGTGTTCTTGTATTTCGATAATTTCTCTGGAACTTATTATGCTTATTTAATGTACCCATTCTCTCAGATACAGAAGTTCTCACAGTTTATTTTCCAAGTCTGTTAAAGACGGATGGCCTGTTAGAAACGGCAGATTCGTCTTCTATAGTGATATAATTGCTACTCGGCCTCCTTATTGAGATGCGCATTGGTGACGGTTTCTTGTATCCCAAACCTTCACGTGGTTGCCTCGTTGCAGCTTCTGATAGGATCTTCCTTAACTTTGACGGCTCATCGGGATTGTATCCAGCTTTCACAAATAGCTTGTAAGCGTTAGGATCAAAACCTTCATCTGTTCGCTTTGTAGGGAGTGCCATATTCTGCAAACGATTTTGGGCTACAAACCCTGTAAGCGACTTCGAGGACAACTTTACTGCCTCAATTTGTTTTACCGGAAGAGTTAACTCCTTTAGCGTGTTGGTTTGGAGATTAGATGATTCGCCTTTATCTTTCTTCCTTTTAGGGACATATTGGAGCACATGAATTACTTTCTTTCTATAAGACACAATATCCCCTTTATGAGATATATTTACGTTGGGTTGTACCTCCTCAGTAACAGTTTTGGCTTTACCAATAGTCACCTCAGCTCTTTAAGTTGTGGGCTCGTCATTCTTGCTTTTCATGCCATCATCAACTTTTAGCTCCTTCACAATGTGGTTCTTCAAGTAGAACTTTGCATCGGCGAAGTGTGACTCTGCCTCGGTGAATGGCGCATCATCGGCAACTATATTCTTCTCGACGTCACCCTCATAGTATTTTAAACATTGATGGTAGGTAGATGGAACTACTTTATTCTCATGTATCCAAGGCCTTCCAAGAAACACATTGTATGAAGTCTTCGCATCGATCACATGAACCCATGCACTTGATTGCATATCTTCAACGGTGATTCCCAGCCTGATTGCGCCTACGACTCTTTTCCCTCCTAGGTTGAATCCTTGGATCATCACACGACTTTCTGAGATTTAGTTCATGGGAATACCAAGTTCTTTCACAATGCGAATTGGAAAAATGTTCACGGAGGATCCTCCATCAACGAAAAATAGGTGGATGAAACTTGTTGACGAACTGCTTAACTAACTCCTCCCATGTGGTAATGAAATTGATGGGGAGAGAGTTTAGCCAAGTCTGGGCAGCGCCAGTCACTGAGAATGGAAACAACAACAGTTTTATTGCCTCCTGAGTGATGTTTGGCTGCCTCTGTGTTTTGCAAATTGACAGGAAGTTTTTCAAATGCTGCTGGGGGTCTTCGATGTATGACCCTGAGAATAGTCCCTTGTTCTGCAATAAGTGCAGCATATTATTTGTTATCTGGAAGGACTCGGCCTGTATCTGAGGGACCAGTATCGCAGTGACCAAATTCTCAGTTGTGGGTTATGCCGAGTCATATAAAGGAGCCTCTGCCCCTATTTGAGCGACTGGGTCTACCACATCATCCCCATTATTATTCCTGTTGTTTGGATCTTCCATGTCGGGTTCAATTTGTTCAATTGGTGGTTGCTGTTTGCTTTTCCGGTTTGTCTGGTTTAGGGCCTTTCTAACTTTCTCGGGGTCTGATAAGGCTTAGACTACTTCACCAGTTCTCGATGAGTTTCTAGGCATGCACCTGCAACACGTTAGCAGCAAACGTTAAACTTTCAATGTATAAACGAAAATTTGAAGAAAATTGACTATTTTTCAGAATTTTGTATTTCTTCAAACTCAATTGATAACACCGTTAATCCTCCGGCAACGGCACCAAAATTTGATCACGCTCAACTATGTCTTATAAAATACTAAGCGGGCGTTGCAAATATAATCCGGGTATTATGCCCAGAGTCGATCCCACAGGGAATTTACGTATCAAAAGGCTTTAGAATACACAACTTTTACTCAATCAATTCTCTCAATACTTTTGAATATAAACTGGTGATGTTTTACTAATTCTATTGACAATAATAATAAATACAATTACTAACAATGTGTTGTAAACAATTATGATAAATGTCTAAGGTTATGGTTTCCCCCGTTGGTGAACTACTTCTCGAATATTTGATATAACTTGATTAATTATCTCTATCAATCATGAACACTCTATCTACCATAATTCTCTCTCAATTAATTATGATAATTTACTAGATGTACTCTCTCAAGTTACGCTAGCTAGATTGTATTACAGTTCACTTTAGATTGCACCCGAAGTATCGTTATTTCTAATCCAACTTCTAAAACCTCGGTTATGACTTTCGTCTATACTCCGGGAGTGGTGTTTCNTAAAATAACTTGCATAATTAAATTACAGAGTAATGAAATAAGGAGATAAAAATCAGTGTTTCTGCTTTGCTGAGTAGTAATCCACAAGCTTTTCTTCACTTTAATGGCTTCCTCCCCTTCAAGTTGTGTCTTTTTGGGTCTATTTATATGTTTAGGATACACTCTAAACGTGTAGGAGACTTCTATTTCAACTGGTAAACACTTAAAAACTCTTCAAAACTCGGATTTGACCGAATCAGGGGCCAGACGTTTGGGCTCTGGCGCCTGGATAACGCCTGGCCATGCCTAGCGTTTGGGCTTTAGTGCCTGGATAACGCCTGGCCAGGCTTGGTGTTTGGGCTCTGGCGCCTGGATAACGCCAGGCTAGGCCTGGCCTTAAGGCTCAAACGCCCGGCTATAGCCCGGTGCACTCCTCTTCGCCTCTTGAGCGTATTTTCGACGTTTTTACATCCATTTAGCTCGGCTTCCATCTCCAATTCACCTACACATGAAATAGACTCCATTGTGCACATAAAAAGTGTCTTTTTATCATTAACGCACATAAAATGTAAGGCATATAACGTGTTAAACCATGAATTCTAGCCACGCATCAACACCCCACACTTAAATATTTGCTTGTCCTCGAGCAATCAATTTACACTCATGTAAGCAAATCCCTTAACGCGTTATACCAAGAATNCCCTCACCAAATCAAAGAGCTAGTTCCACACACAATAAAATTTAAGAACACTTAGGAACTCAAGATAGAAAGAATTCACTCGCTCTCAGAAATAATATTCATATGCCACAAAAGATGCACCATAGGCTTGCCCGTAGTGTACTACTCTACTAATCGAGCTCATTCAGTCTAGGATCAAGTAGGACTTTATTCGGTTGTAATGTAGGCTTTGGTA
>ML336601.1:735-22119 GCA_005239505.1 Nicotiana paniculata | reverse complement strand
ATTACAGTTCACTTTAGATTGCACCCGAAGTATCGTTATTTCTAATCCAACTTCTAAACCCTCGGTTATGACTTTCGTCTATACTCCGGGAGTGGTGTTTCTCAAACAATTACCTAAATATGCACTCTCTCTCAAGTAGATACATACTAAATAGGCACATCTAATTGATGGACATTCAATTAACTACAACAAGAACGTAGTTGAACAAATAGAGATGAACAATCAACCTAACTATATTAATATCACCATAAGTTTATCCCCCAACGGGTTTCACCAAAACCCTAGATTAAGAAAATTAGATACTCATATTAATAAAAATGAATTCTAAAATAACTTGCATAATTGAATTATAGAGTAATGAAATAAGGAGATAAAAATCAGTGTTTCTGCTTTGCTGAGTAGTAATCCACAGGCTTTTCTTCACTTTAATGGCTTCCTCCCCTTCAAATTGTGTTTTTTTAGGTCTATTTATATGTTTGGGATACACCCTAAACGTGTAGGAGACTTCTATTTCAACCGAAAAACACTTAAAAACTCTTCAAAACTCGAATTTGACCGGATCAGGGGACAGGCGTTTGGGCTCTGGCGCCTGCATAACGCCTGGCCATGCCTGGCATTTGGGCTCTGGCGCCTGGATAACGCCTGGCCATGCCTGGCATTTGGGCTCTGGCGCTTGGATAATGTCTGGCCAGGCCTGGCGTTTGGGATCTGGCGCCTGGATAACGCCAGGCTAGGCCTGGCCTTGAGGCTCAAACGCCCGGCTATAGCCCGGTGCACTCCTCTTCGCCTCTTGAGCGTATTTTCGACGTTTTTGCATCCATTTAGCTCGGCTTCCATCTCCAATTCACCTACACATGAAATAGACTCCATTAGGCACATAAAAAGTGTATTTTTATCATTAATGCACATAAAATATAAGGCATATAACGTGTTAAACCATGAATTCTAGCTTGCATCAGTTGCTTCATCTCCGGAAGCTCAATGAGATTTAACTCGAGGAGTTCTTCAAAAATAGTTGGCACATCAGAATCCACAAATGGGTACTCTTTCTCTTGCATTTCTTTTAGAGTCAGCTTTCCACTTGTCTTATCTTGAAACGAAGTGGATTTCATACTCTGCTTCTTGCTCACCTTCGTCGTGAACTTCACAAGTGATGTGTTGACATTCATAAGCTTCTTTATTTTCAGATCTTGGTACAAACGTGCTCCATTTTCTGACTTCTTGCTTGTCGTTCCCTTTGCGAGGTTCATAGATGGGCAACCTTTCATTTCCAGCAGAGGCCATGCTCAATTCCATGTCATGGGCACGCGTTGCAAGTTCTTCAAATGTGATAGGCTTGATGCCTTGCAAGATGTAGCGCAGTACCTAATGCATACCTTGGATGCACATCTCTATGCCAGAAGCTTCACTAAGCCTGTCTTTACAGTTGAGGCTTGCATTCCTCCAACGATTGATAAAGTCGATAACTGGTTCACTCTTCCGTTGACGAGTATTTGTGAGTTTCACCATGCTCACAGTACGCCTTGTGCTGTAAAAGCGATTGAGGAACTCTTGTTCTAGTTGATCCCAGCTACCAATAGATCCTGCCTCGAGGTCTGTTTACCAATCAAAAGCATTTCCTTTTAGCAAGCGGATAAACTGTTTGACGAGATAATCTCCATAAGTCCCAGCGTTGTTGCATGTCTCAACGAAGTGCGCCACATGTTGCTTTGGATTGCCTTTACCATCAAACTGTTGAAACTTTGGAGGTTGATAGCCAGTAAACATTTTCAACATATCGATCCTTGAAGTGTACGACTTTGCGTATGTAAGGGAAGACTTGATAGCAACGTCGTACTTGCTTTTAATAGCTCCTTCGATGAACTCCTTCAGTTGATCGATTGGAATCATCCCTTCCGAAGAGATTGGAATTTCCTTAGTGGATGCAACTTGTCGTGGGGGAGAATCAATCTGTTGAACTTCTGGGAGTTTGCCAGGTGCATGTGTGGATTCTTCTTCCATCAATATTCCCACCCTATTTGTTAGCTTGTCGATTTTAGCATCTTGATTTTGCATGCACTTGGTCAAGCCAGCGATTGCTTCCGTCAAGTTTGCCAACTCTCCTCCAGAGATGAAGTGTTTTTCACCATGGCTTTTATGATTGTCATGGACGATGGAGAGTAGCATGGATTTTCACACAAATTGATCCTTGATTGGCTCACGCTATGTGGTGTAAGTGAGGAGGATCCATCACTTGAAGCGTCATCATCCCTTTCACAGTAGAGTGCTTGGATCCGGAGAGATCAAGTAGAGCAAGAGTTTTCTTGATCTTTTCAACAACTTCTCTTCCTCCTTCGGGTGCATTTGTGGAAGATCTTGATCTTTTTGAGGATGAAGATCCGAAAACAGGTGTAGATGCGGATGACACTTGGGGTGCTTGTTGTCCTAACGAGCTTGCTTTGCTCCTCGTAACTGGTCCAAAGCTTCCAAAGGTAACTTCGAGTATGTTTTCCACATCGGCATAGAACCTGAATTGGCAGCCTTGGAGGAAGTTGAACTGGAGTTGATTTTCTTGGAAGCCATTTCGTTGTTCTTGAACTTTCGTGGTTGAAAAGTTGAGATGAGAGGTAGAGATTGTCCCACTGGGCGTGCCAGAATTTGTAAACAATAAATTGCGTCGAGAAAATATAATCAAGACCGAAAAATATCGCAACAATCGTAGTATTTTATTTCGAATATTTGAGTGTTACAATCTCTATGAATCCCCTGATTCTTCTTTCCAATAGTAAATAAAAAGAGCCTTTGAGCTTAATCTTTGAATTTTATTTTATTTTAACCCAAGTGCTTGAGGCCTGATCTTGATCTTGATGTAGTTTTAATCCAAGGGCTTGCAACTTGTTCTTGAGTCTTCGTCTTGATCTTTTAATCCTTAGAACACTTGAATGCTTGTAGCTTTTAGAGAAATCCGCAACATTTGATCCACGAGCTCCCTCTTGCTTCTTGTTATAACTTCTGGTGTCTTTTCTGGGTTATGAAGACCTCTATTTATAGTTGTAGGAGGGAAGAGTTATGATAAGAACAAACTCTTTCCGACCAATCAAATTGAAGTGTGACAAGGCCGCATTTGATTGGCCAGAACATGTCACTTGCACACGTGGCATGATTTCATTGGCCTTTTAATGTGACTTGACATGCTTTGTCATTTTGACACGTGGCATGATTTCATTGGCTCTTCTGTTTGACTTGGTGTGCCACATCATTTGACACGTGGCACCAAACTGGGCCTCTAGAAAAATGATATTTTGGGTCTAATGAAGTGGGCTCATCACTTTAACCCAATTAAATGGGTTAGCCCAATGGATTAAGACTTATTTATTTAATCCATATATATTGGACTTATATAATTAATTTCATTATATTAGCCCATAATATATATTTGGACCAATATATCTTGAATTTTAAAATATAATCTAAATTCTTTTATGAATTTAATTTTAGTAAAATTTATATGCCTACACTGCCGCTTCCGAATATATCTACATAATATTTGTGGCATTTTTATGAACTTCATCTTAAAGATATTATTGTTAGCTAAGATTAACTCTCATTTATATAAATTTAATTATTTGAACCAAGATCTATATTTTTTGGTCAAATATCTACTATGTTACAAACTTACTAGAAGTATTAAAAACATATGTGTGTACGAAAAAAAATACCCAACTCCATCATTTATCATCTTTAGTCAATATGCTCCTCTTACGAGTGAGATTGTGACCGAATTTAGACGTAACGCCTTGATCTATTTATAGGCGAAATTAAAATTTGAATTTTATAAGTTTAGATTTTGGCAAAATAAGTCAAAATCATTAGAATTTATCTGCGCATAGACCAGAAAAAAGGGAAAAATAAGCAACAAAGATAACTCGAGTAGCTGTCCTCTCTCTAAAACCACAAGCTCACCACTCCCTTCCCACCTATGGGCCACCACAAAACTACACCAGAATGCTCCCCCACTTTGAAGCCATTGTTGATCTTTTTCTGGAATTCCAAAATACATTTTTGTTTTGTTTTTGCCTAATTCAAAAATTGGCATACAAGTTATGTGCACTTTGTCAATGTCGTCTGTGTTCTTGCCACATAATCATAGTCAATGGTCAAAGATATTTATTAGTTTACATATGTACTAGTGAGGTGTTGAGATGGGAAAGTTGTAAGTTTCTTTACCGGGTTGACAATCAGGTGCAGTTTAAGTGGCCAGGAGGTTATTTTGCCTTAAATTTTTAATCAGTTTGAGCTATTGGATTCAAAATGAAGAATGTGTGTATATTAAATGGTTTTCTTACATATAAATATTAAGTTTGATTAAACCCATAAACAATACACTATATTTGCTACTGATTCTCTCGTTGAAAAAGAAAAATCACATTCTATTGGATGTTTTCAAATAAAAAAATGAGACCGAGCACGAGATATATTTTTCTCCACTTTTTTTAAATTAACTTTTATTTATATATTTATTTATTTATTTATAGAATTAACATTATTTACGCTCATTATTTAAAATTTTACTACGTAATTGTCTACTCTTAACCATAATTAAAAGTTTGGGGATAGCCATTTGGAGATGGTAATATTATATTGAGCCTGTAATTCTTTTTCAAAATAATATTTCTTTTGCCTCGAGTTTAGACAGGTAAAATATAAATCCTATATTTTCATCTACTTTTGACTTTAACTTAGAAAGTATAGGTCTTCCACTTCTTTCCAATTCTTGAATTATTTATAATTGTTAATCAAAATTTAATTATTAGTAGATCAAGACATGTGAAAGATCATGTGTGAACAAATTAAAAAGACCTTAGTGACTCCTCAGCACACACTAAAAAAAATAAAATTCATGTCGTTTTCTTTCCTCCATATGAAAATACCAAATGTCTTCCATATTATACCTAATTCATACTATCATCAAAGGTATTGTGGTTTGAATATGATCCCTCTATTTGCTCATTATTAATTAAGAGGTCGTTTGATTTAAAAATAAATTATGTTGAAATTAATTATACCAAAAATCTAAAAATACCCTTGTCATTTGGGATGCCACGTGGCCCAATAACGTTGCGCTAACACATTATAAAGGGGACCACATAAATTCTTGTTAATCACGGGGTAATTTAAAAACCAAAAGATAACGTTGTATGCATTTTCGAACCAATAGATGGATGGAGTAAACGTAAATCATTTACCAAATGGCAAGGGTATTATTAGCCCTTTTTCGTTAATTATATTAAAATTAGATGTACTATGATTGATTATCGTTGTATTATTTCTCATTGACTGTTTGATATGATATATTAATCTTGCGATTGTCAATTTTACTGATTTATCTAAAAGTACTTTTTTACTATCTAGTAGATATATGTTATCCCGATATTATTTTTAATTCTGAAATAATTTATCCCACGATTAATAATCAAACAAGGGATAAAACGATACTAAATTTTTATTATAATATTATTTTTACTTATTCATCGTACTGCTATTCCTTTTAATAGATGTTATCCAGTATTCGGTATGAGTTTGAATTAGTTGGGACTCCGATGCAATGCAGACGAGCGACACGAATAGTAAACAAAAGGAGAAAAAAAACATATAGAATATACTAATTTCCAATTTAAGCAATAAAAAAGTTCCCATTACTTTTGCATTTTCTTAATTTAGAAGCAAAAAGCAGAATTTAAGAAATTTCCTATGAGAAGTGCCAACTCATTTCAGACATTATTTCACATAATATAAATATCACCTATGAGCTACAAACCTTGCCTTCTATTTCACAAGTCATAATTTTCTCAACCCTCTCCCCCCCACCCCACCCCACCCCACCCCAACCAAACTCCCCCAGAATGGACTCAAGATGTGCAATATTATGTGAAGTTTTACTAGCAATCTTGCTTCCTCCTCTTGGTGTTTGCCTCCGCCATGGTTGCTGCACTGTAAGATCTCCCTTTTATCTTCTATTTATCGAAAAATTTGGAAAAAGATTCAATATTTTTGCCATTTTCTTATAAACTTTGATTTGGATGATTGTTTTATAAGATGAACTGAAAAGGGTATTTGTGATTTCGGTCAATTACTGGATTTGGTGATGTGGGTTTTTTAATTTTATTTTTTGTAATTTAATCCAAAATATGTAAAAAGATTCAATTTTTTTTGTAATTTTTTTTTAAAAACTTTGACTCGGGTGATTGCTTTTAGGGATGAACTGAAAAGGGTGTTTGAGAAATGAGTCAATGATCTAGGGGATTTAGCGATTTTTATTTTGGTTGTAATTTTATCTAAATTATGAAAGAGATTCAATCTTTTTGCATTTTTTTAAAAAACTTTGATTTGGGTGATTCATTTAGGGGATGAACTGAAAAGGGTATTTGAGAAATGAATCAATTATTTAGGGGATTTAGTGATGAGGTTTTTTTAATTAAAAAATTGTAATTATTTTGCAGGTGGAGTTCTTGATTTGCTTGGTGTTGACCATATTGGGCTATGTTCCTGGAATTATATATGCTCTCTATGCTATCCTTTGTGTTGACCGTGAACCACCATATGATCATTATCGCGATCTTGCTTAAAAAATTACTATAAATTTTATCTTTTTCATTTGCCTTATTGAATACACCATTTCATATTGTGTTGTTGTTGTTGTTGTTGTCTTGTTTCAGCTTGTATTTTACTTCTGTGCTTGTAATTTAGACTTCAACTTTGGATGAATTGTACCCTATGTCACTTGTTCTGAATCAACTGTTGCAGTTTAGATTTATGGATTGGTCCCCTTATTGCAGTTTCTTTCCTTGAGCCGATGGTCTGTCGGAAACAGTTCCTCTACCTTCATAAGGTAGAAGTAAGGTCAGCGTACTCACTACCTTGTTGTTGTTGTTGTTGTTGGTCCCTTTGTTACATTTTGTTTTGAGGTGTTTATTTGATTTCTCATTGTTTTGATTAGATCTTATTAGTTTCAATCTGTTGGAATTAGGGGTACATAAAAGATTCTATTTTGGTACATAACTTACAGCTTAGGTTCATTTGTTGAGCAGCGTCAATTTGCATCCATTTATCTAAAAGGGGATTAGCTCTTTCGGACTATTAGCGATGATGATTTTTAGATTTTACTTATCAGTTAGTCATCAACGTTGTATCATGAATTCTTGATATCTTAATAGAAATATTTTGCCAAATTTGACTTCTCTTAGTAGTGACTCACCTAAGAAGTCTTTGTTTTCTCATTGTTAGATGGACTCAAGACCGAATGAACCCAATGTGCTGGAGACTTATAGCCTGTTTGGCCAAGTTTCTCAAAGGTTAAAAGTACTTTTTCAAAGTTGAAGTGTTTGACTAAACTTTTAAAAGGAAAAAAAAAGTACTTTTGAATAGAAGCAGAAAAAAATAACTTCTCCCGAAAAACACTTTTGGAAAACATTTATGAGAAAAATTTACTTAAAAACACTTTGTAAAAGCTTGGTCAAACACTAATTGTTGCTCTGAAGTGTTATTCAAATTAATTAGCATTATACAAAGGGGCGGGGCGGGTGAAGGTGTGAGTTTAACTTTTTTACTAAATTACAGCTCTTCCAATTTTTGTAGTTGTTCTCATCAAAAGTACTTCTTAAAATAAGTTGATTTTAGAAGTTCAGCTAAACAAGCTATCTTGCTTTTACTTCTTCGGTACCATCTTTCCTTTTGGGCCAAGCTATAACCTTCTCTTTGAAAATAAAGCACTTTTCAATGGGATGACCAATCCATCGATGATATTTGCAGTAATTTGGATCGTCAGTCCTCCCAAGTTCATCAAGTGCTTTATTTTGGAGCTTTTGCATCTATACTCCGTTTTGGGGTTACAATTGAACCTATACCCACTTTGCAAAAAAGTTTGCAAGCGTACCCACTTTACGATCAACTTCAGCTTGTCGAGTATGAAGTTAAAAGAAAAAATGCCTGAAGTGCAACCAATGGTTTCATCCACTTAAGGCTAATAAGTCTGAAGTGAAAAATTACCCTTTAGATGCACTTAAGGCCAATAAGTCTGAAGTGAAAAATTGCACTTCAGATGCACTTAAGGCCAAAAAGTTTGAAGTGCAACAAACGTTTTTATTTACTTAAGGCTAATAAGTCTGAAGTGAAAATTGGCACTTCAGATGCACTTAAGGCCAATAAGTCTGAAGTGAAAATTGCCCAGATACAGAAATTTGTTCTTCGAATTATAACAATCCAATATGGTATTTAATACCTAAATTTACTTCAAATGAGCTCAAATTTGAACCATAACCTCCAAATATCATCCGGAACAAACCCAATCATCAATTTGTCAAAACAATAATTAATCTAATGAACTCATTTTGCAATTAAGAAAAATAAGAAGAAACCCTAAGCAATAGTAAAAAATAAAGCGTCAGAATAGCTCACCATTGTAAAATATCATAAACTACATTAAAATATATTCACAACCACCATATAAAATCATTATAAGAAAAAAACAAAGGAGGAGAAAAAGGCTTGAAGTTGTTTAAAAAACGGGTACAAATTATTAACTTCATTTTAGTTGACTTGTGAAGTCCAACTCGAGGAGTTCGTTAAACATTGTTTAAAAATATGTTAACTCAAAAACTATATTTCTTGTCTCTCAATTCTTTTGAAGTTAGTTTTCACTTGCTTTATCTTGTATGTAAGTTTTCTATTAAGGTTTTTCGTCTTACTCACTTTTGTGAACTTTCAAGGAAGAAGAGTTGCACTCGTGGACTTTGGTTTCAGCCTCAGATGCAAGCTAGCATCTTCTTGTGTGCTTTCACATTCCCCAAGCTTGTAGATAGCCCTATGATTTTCAATTGTAGCCATATCACGCCCACGGATGGCCAACTCCTCACGTGTTTTAGACTGAATACACTTGCCTCCTTCCTAATTTTCAAATTGTGTTTTGGACATAATGAATAATTTATCTGCATTCGAATATGATATTTCTTAAACTTAGAAATTTATCCAAATTTAATAAGTATGATTTTTAATCTCATAAAATCCATATGTCTACACCATCTATCGTCCTTATTATACCTTTTATTCTTACATCCAGAGGCTACAAGATTTTTAACTCTATGAGGTCGTTTGGTTGGGAACATGTTATCTCATGATTAATTATCTCGAGATCTGTTATTTCATCCTCATGGGGATAAAAAATACTATAATCCCGGGATAACTAATCGTGGGATTAGTTATACCAAGATTTTGTCCCAACCAAACGTGAGATAAATCATCTCAAATTTAATCCCGGGATTAGTTATCTCTTATCCCTCGTACCAAACGAGTTTTATGAGTTCAACCTTTAAGGTTTTTAGCATTGAACCCATTATGTTTTTAAATTTATGAGTTAATATTTACAACTTTTATAATTTTAATGGATTTTTACACAAATTTTAATTCCGTATTGAAGATATGTGCTCAATTGAACTGTCACCAACATGCTACATTCGCCCCTGGAGTGGAGGAGGGGAGAAAGGAAAATGGATTGCTACACTATTGATCAGGTTTGAACGCTCCACCTCAACCATGGAAGACAAGAAGCTCACCAAGGGAGCTAAGCTCGACCCGTCCTCATTACACCTAAATAAAGAGATATACACTATTTTTTTCCCCATATCTTTTGTATTTTCGCAATATAAAAGCAGAAAAAGGAGAAACAAACAAACAAACTAGTTGATTCAGATAGAAATCCAAAAGGATGGTAGGTACATTTTTTTCATTCACAAAAGCGACTAAAACCTAAAATCCTAAAATGAAGAAGATTTTGTTGACTCATTTTTAGATTTAATTGATACCTTACTGATTTAGTATCGTCTAGATTCGATGAGATGTAAGACAAAGCAATCAATCCAATTGGGATTCCCTGGACCTGACATGTCACTTGGAAAAAATAACATGAAGCTTAGAATTGGGGTGTAGTCAATACTCCAATTGATCTATGGTCGATTTCGTAACAAATCAAATAAAGAGGAATTTCTATTTGTACCTCGTAAAAAAAGCTTTTTATTTTGAGGAATGAACCATTTCCTTTCTTTTCGTGGAAAGAAATCATGTAAGCAAATATGTCATGATTCTAGGAGTCTATCTATCGCGTATAGACTTTAAGGGAGTGGTGGCCTAACCAATGCATATTTGGCCACACTATTTTTTGCATATAAATATCAGACTACCCTTGCCTTGCATTCCACCAAGTCATCGTTTCTTAACTCCAGAAGCAGAGTCAGGATTTGAACTTTATGAGTTCTAAATTCTAGGATAGCGACATAAGGTGTCATTAATTGGGGCTTGAATTTCATTTTTGTACATATTTTAAGTGAATTTCTTAATACATATAGAGTTTGGACAAATCGAACCCATACTCCGGCTTCTAACTCCGCCCCTGTCCTCCCCCCCTCCCCCCCCAAAAAAAAAACCCCACCCAAAGAAATGGTCTCAAGATGTGCAATTGTCTGTGAAGTTTTACTAGCAATCTTGCTTCCTCCTCTTGGTGTTTGCCTCCGCCGTGGTTGCTGCACTGTTATGATCCATTTTTTTCTATTTTTCTTTGTTTTAATTTAAGTAAATCTATTTTTTTAGCCTATTGTAAAAAGAATAAACCCTTTTCTAATAAAGAAACTCCTAGTTTAGGATTTTAATACTCCCTCCTCTCCGTATTAGTTTCATATATCTGGTCCAAAATAATTGTTAATTTAGAAAATTAAGGTATAATTTATTTTCCATTTTATCCTTAATATTAAGTGTCACTGAAAGTAAAAAACTAGCATAAAAAATCTAAATGGAAGAGTAGAAATTCATAAATAAAGAGAATACTTAATAAGAGAGATTGATATGTTGAATGATTAAAGAAATAACTAAGGGTATTGTAGCAAATATACTCTTTTATTAATTGTTTCTTAAGGAAAGTGTAAAAGAGAAATATGATAACTAATATGGATTGAAGGGAGTATTACTCTTAATGAGAAGCTTTCTTGGGAGCACAAATGGTTTGTCATGTTTTACATCACAAATTTTAAAAGATTTATATTATACGTTTCAAAAGTCTTTTTTTTTCTTTTCTTAAACTCCATATCGAGTCTAATAATCATCTTACAGGTAGAGTTCTTGATTTGCTTGGTGTTGACCATATTGGACTATGTTCCTGGAATTATCTATGCTCTATATATAATCATCTATGCTGAGGCTGAAGCATCAAGTGATCGTTATGACACTCTTGCTTGATCCTTGTGGTTCTCTTGTTTTAGCTTGTATTTTACTTATAATTTGGACCTGAACTATGTATGTATATTGTACCCTATGTCACTTTATTTACATGTCTTTTTTGAGCCGAGAGTTTATGAAAACAGTCTTTCTATCTTCATAAGGTTGACTAAAATTTGCGTACATACTGTGAATACTTAATTTTGCACCATTTAAATTCTCCTAAAGTTGTAAATGTTAATTCTCCTTCAATCGTTATTTTTCTTATATTTTTGTGTTTTAATTGAATTTCTTGTCACAAAAATACCAAAAATAATTTTCTATGCTTTTCTTTTTGTGTGTGCTCTTTTAATTGGCTAATTATTTGATAGGTTAATCAAATTGATTTCTCATATAAATTAATTCAATTATTAGCTAATGAGTTTTATCAGGTCTTGTTTTATTGGTTGGTATTTTAGGTTAATTAGATTGTAGTTTAATAAGATAAGACTAAGGGAAATGGGTAAAAATGAAATGGTTAGGTGGCTAAAAGTGCATTTTCAAAGCCAAGTAAATGGCTGCCAGGTTAGTGTTCAAACGACGTAGTTTCGTGATCAAACTACGTCGTTTTGGTTAAGTTACAAGGGGTTCAATCCTAGCCATCAGATCTTTTCAATCCAATGGCCCTAATTTAATCTTTCATTTCATATATAAAGATATAAAAAGCAGAATTTTGGCTTCAATTAATCCCTAATCCAAACCAAAACCCTAAACTTTTCTCCTCACTCTCTGTCGCCGCTGCCTTCCACTGTCACCACCATGCGCCGCCGCCGGTGGTGCTCCAAACACCATCAAACCTACACAATCTCCTTCCTCTACTCACCCCCTTTCTAGATCCACAACCCAAATCCCCCAAATCTCCACAAAAACTTGACAGAACCAAATCCTAGTCGCGCCGCCGCCCAAAACCCCTCAAAATTTCACCAGCTCCTCCTCTCTCCCCACTCTTTCCCATTCCATACCCCCAAAATCCTCAAAACCCTCCCCCTCGCCTCATGCTACCACCACTGTCACCACCCGCCTCCTCAGTGCCGCCGCCAAGCCTCCGTCCAGCATAGACACGACCCCTTAGTCTCTCTTTCTCTCTGACACAGTGTTGGACTCAACTTGGTTCGGTGGAGTTTGTATTTTTCGGCATTTGTCATCGAGAAAAAGAGGCGTGGAGGTTGATTCGCCATCGAGTTGTGTTGTACTACTGGTTTGAAGCTTTAGCGTTAGGGTAAAATCCTAATCCCTCCTCTAAGTTTCTGATTTTCTATTTACCCGTTGTTTGTGCGTAGTTTTGTCATTGTTAATCTGTGATCAGTGATTCGTGTTAGTGTCATTTACGATCATCAATATTAGTCGTTACTTAATACTTCCGAATCATGTATCAGTTACTCGTTTACTTTGCCATTATGTTTTTGTTTAGTCAGTCGGTTTTGTTAATCACCTTTTGAAATACGATTAGCTATTTGTAGTTGGCGGCGAAGCTCACTAATATTCTGGTTTTGCGATTGATTTTGTTATTTTGCTTTAGTTCAAAATCTGTTAGTAATAAGTTACTTCGGTTTAGTCTCATTTTTGATTTCGTGTTTCAGTCAACTCGATAGTTGTTTCATTATCCAACATGTATTCTACGTTGCCTTAGTTGTTAAGTTCTAATTTCATGTTTATTATCTCTAGTTTGTCTATGTTTAAGGCCTTAACTACATTTTTTGTTTGTAGTCATTAGTTTCTTTGTTAGTTTAATGGTTCAAGTCTAGTTATCTGATTTTTGGAGAAATAGTTTAGTTTAGTGTTGGTTTGTGAGGGTAGTAGAAGGTACTTGAGTGTAGGACCTTCATTTGGTTTCTTTTACTGTTTGCGGACTGTTTTGGAGTACAATGCTCCAAAATTCTGTCCACAATTGGTAAGAAAAACTGTTCATTGAACAAAAATCTAGTTTTTGACAGATTTTTGGCCAAACAAATCTGTCCCAAAAGGTCCTTTGTTCTCCTATATAAAGAGGAGGTCTTCTCCACACTACACACATCTTGGACTCTAAAAAAGGAACACATCTTAGAGAGAGAAAATCAGCAGCTAAATACTTTAGTAAGCTGAAATTGGTGAGCTTTGTGAATGACTCCTAGAGTGCAAGATCATTAAGAAAATAAAGCAATCATTTGGCTAAGTTTTGAGTTTGTTAATTACTAGTTTCAAGTGTCTTTTGTGGGATTTTCTGGGTTATTTCTAACACTGATTGGATGCTGTTACTGTTGCTGAAATTTCTATTTCATTCGTCACTGATCTTTGCTTTTCTGTTATCCAGGTATTCCCTCATACACTACTGTAATTTTTTTTGGGTCAACAATGAATGGAAATGAAGCTATTTGAGTTCTTTTTAATTTTTTATAAGCTTAAGAGCATCATGTTTCTTGTATAGTTTTGTATGTAAGCATGCGTAATAAATTCACTATAACCTTGTATCAACGAGAAATTGATTTGTTAATCCAAAGAGGGTTTTCATGTTCTTTAAGTGATGTATTTGTGTTACGTAATATTTTAATTAAGTCCAAATATCCGAAGATGGCAATAGTAAGGCATTATGAAGTGTTAAATTTAGTAATATCAAGTTCCTTATATGTGCTATTATATTCTCCAAAGTGCCATGTAGTAGTCATATGAGAGGTTTAACTTACTTCGCATTTTGATATATTATCTTCTTTAAGATGTCGAAAAAAAGAAACAAGGTTGGTTATCTTTGCGAAGAAGACCTTCTAATTTTATTTATAAATACGTATAAGCTAGCCAAAGTAAGTTTTTTTAGGAACATTTTGCTGCAGTATAGTTTTGGTGCAAATCATTGACCAAAAGTTTTAAAATAATCTTTTGCTAGCTTAGAAGCTTAAGAGATATCTTAAAGAATTCATTACTTAGGAAATATGTTTTCTTCCTTACAAATATATTTCTCTGCTCCAAGGAACGGTTTCATTACAAGAGGGTTGGGTCCCGAATTGGATTGGGTCCAAATTAATCTTTTTACATATTTAAATTTTTAAAGAATTGATCTTGGGTTGAATTTTGTTTTAATTAGACTTTGGGCTAGATTTCCTAATGCTTGCCAGGCCCATTCAAATAATAATTTCAGCTAAGCCCAAGAAGGATACAACACCTAATAGGCCTTTTTAAAAAAAAATTCATTTGCTCCTCCTAAAAGTTGTTGGCTCATTCTCCTTAATAATTAATTTAAACGCTGGGCAATTAGTAGGCGCGCTTTAACCTCACGGAATCGCTCGCGTAGGGTGATGTTTAACATTAAATAAATTAATTCAACAATGTCATCTCATACTCTTTAGTTTTTTTTAGTTAATTTTTTAATTTAATTAATAATTTGCTAAAATCGTGGATTCGCTTGCGTAGCGCGATAGTTAGTTTTTAATTAATTCCTTTAAATGTAGTAACTTTTTTCTCAAAAGTAATAATATAATAATAATCTTCGTCATAACTGCGGATTCGCTTGCGTAGCGCTGTTATGATAAAATTAATAAATTTCGTCTCAATCACGCATTCGCTTGCGTAGCGTGATTATGACAATATAATTTATCCAAAATTATTTTCCTTGATAAATCTAATAATCAAGAAGTAAAAGGGGACAAGTAAAACACAAAAACTAATAAAGCACAGTTTATTCAGAATTAATTCAAGCCAAGATTAAGTCAATAAAGCGACTGTGCTAGAACCACGGGACTCGTGGAATGCCTTACACCTTCTCCCCGATCATTAGAATTCCTTACCCGGACTTTGCTTTTCGCAGACCAATAATAAAAGAGTTAAATCTTCCTTTGACTAGGGATTCAAATAAATGGTGACTTGGAACACCGAAAAAATCAATTCCAAGTGGCGACTCTGTAAATAAAATAATCCCTACTCAAATTTATCACTTTAATTGGAAAAATCCTTTAACCCGCAATCCACAATAACACATCTTTTGGGGGATAGAAAAGGGGTGTGACAGCTCTGGCGACTCTGCTGGGGACGACCAGAATTCGAGCTTGTACAGATTGACTTTTTATTTGGCTTCATTAATTTTGTATATATTGTGATTTATTTGTACCTAATGTGCTACTTGTTCGGTTTTTACGACTTTGATATTATTGAACTATACATATAAACTGTCTTCTCATGCACCCCTCTGAGCCTTCTTGAAATCAAATTGGGCATTTGCTTGACATAGCCCACTTTCTTTGAGATAGCCGAGGTGCTTGTCACCCGGTGAAGGATTTTAGTCACACATGTTTTAGGCGGGGGGCACCACTAGTTAAGCCGGAAAGCAATGCTACCGGTATACTGACCCTCCTCGGCTCGAGTTGTCCGCTCGAGTAAGCCAGTCTAGATACATTTTCCCCTAGGATTTAAACCTATAAGAACGAACCTCATGCCGGATATCCCTAGTCGCTTTATTTGCATCACGTGCATTTAACTTAGCGAAACTCGACACAGGGGTCGGGTCCGTATAAGACAAGTATCCTCTTTTAGACCATCATGTCCACTTTTGTGCTACTTGTTACATCATTTGGAAGGCTTAATTGCGTTGTTAACCAACTTTAGAAAATAGTTGAGCGGAATTTTAAAAAAAGAAAAGAAAAAAGAAAAGAAAAAAAACATTCTCCTATTTTAGTACAAATAATCTTTTTTTTACTAAGATTTTGTAGTAGTCCGACGTGAGATGTAAAGATTAATTTCATAGAAATTCAAAAGAGAAAAATACTCAGTTTCACCGAACTACGCGAGTTTGATTCTCACCGGGTGTGAGATACGTAGGCAAACTTTATAAGTTCCGGCCCCCATTTTCCAAATACCCAAAAAAAATTCCTTTATTTCATTCTTTAGAAGTCTTTCTTTAGAAATCTCAAATAAAAATTTAAGCCCAAAAATATTTTCTTCCATTTTAAAAGAGAATAAAATTAAAATCCGAAAATATTTTTTTTACCTTCTTTTTAGAAGTTTTTTCCCAAAATAAAAAAAAAAGATCAAAATCAAAATTCAAAAAAAATATTTTCTTTCTTCTTTAGAAGTCTTTCTTTAAAAAAGAAAAAACATTTTGAAAAATAAAAAACTAGAATCAAAAATCAAAAATATTTTCATTTTTTCGAAAATTGAAAAGAAAATTCAAGGTTAAAAAAAAATTCTTTTTCTTTAGAAGTATTCCTTTCATAAATTCAAAATAAAGGTCCAAATATCCCAAAAAAAGGAGTTCCTTTCTTCTTTAAAAGTTTTCTCGAAATGCGAAAAAAAAACAAAAAAAAAATTCATATTCTTTGGTCACCTTTTACTGTTTGCTCTCGTGTTCCGGCCGTTTTTCCAAGACAACCTTAAAATCTTCTTGTGAAGTACCGAAGAGCCGTTGTTGTTAACGTAGCCATTTTTAGTTTGTTTATTTCCTATTTTACTTTTTATTTTTATTTTTGTCCCCATGCTTAGTCATTTTTACTGAGAAATCCTCCAAGCCTTTCGTGGAAGAATCAAAAGGCCGTTTTATAATAATAGTCGTTTCCCTACTTTTTGTGTCTGCTAATTTAAAAAATAATAAATAGATCGAGTCCTAAATGGCGTTTTTTTTTTAAAAATAAAATAAAAAGGATTAATCATAATTTCATATAGCTTATGAAAGTCCTGACCCTTTTTAATCTTAATTTAGGTTCACCATGAATTCTCCACAAAGAAGCAACCAGAAAAAGGTGAGGGACGGGACACCTCCTATGTTTTTGATAAGAGACAATACCCCGAGTAGTCTCTGTAATTGGTGGGCTAGTTTTGCGACATGAGAAAGGAATCAAGTATTCAAGCACCTTAAGTTCCTCACAAACATCATGAGGATTAAGCCTAACAGAGATTTAATCGAGGCTCTAGTAGGTTTTTGGGACCCCCTGAACAATGTCTTCAGGTTCAAAGACTGTAAAATGACGCCTACATTGGAAGAGTTAGGTGGGTTTACCAGATTAAGGAGGGACCTTCGTGGGAAAAAACCCTGCTGCTCCGAGAAAAATTGGTGTAAATAACTTTCTGAAAAATTTATGCCTCCGTCGAATTCCAATGGGTTGCCTGGACGAAGTTTGGGTTCCGCTGAAATATTTCTATGACAGATTCGGGGACGAGAAAGGGTTTGAAAACTTCTTGGGCACAGAATTCGTCAACCAATTGAGTTACGAAGCTGGAGGGAGTTGAGAGTCTTCGCGTTCATGATATCATTTCTGGGGATCATGGTCTTTCCAGAGCGTGGTGGGCGCATCAGAATTCGATTAGCTGCGGTGGTCTCGTTTTTGCAAAGTAGCGAGGATCACACCATTCTTCCCAT
Organism: Nicotiana paniculata; assembly: GCA_005239505.1. NCBI lineage: Eukaryota > Viridiplantae > Streptophyta > Magnoliopsida > Solanales > Solanaceae > Nicotiana > Nicotiana paniculata. Next base: position 4,526 of record ML336601.1, on the reverse strand, counting down.
GATTCTGGGAGATATTTTTCGAGCTTTGACCCGCTGCCAAGAGGGTGAATATTACTTCGAGGGTTGCAACATTCTACTGCAGAAGTGGTTCATAGACCACCTTTATCATCATCCAATAGTAATAAATTTCAATGACAATTGGCTGAATTACATCGGATGTCACCCAGAGAGGGCCGCAAGTTGTAATCTTCCAGAGGGGGTGAGGGCTTGGCAGACATTGCTCGGTTCGTTGAGTGCTGATAGAGTCACTTGGAACTATTATTGGTTCCCTTCTGCTAGGATCATGCATATGTCGGCGTATCGTCCGTTATTCATACTCATGGGTTTAAGAGGTTTCCAACCCTATTCACCCCTACGCGTCATGCGCCAGCTAGGGAGAGAGAAAAAGAGGCCCCCGACTAAGGACATGTGTCCGTTGTGGGAATTCGAGGTAGAGGAGCCCCCAAGGGAGTCATATGCACAAAAGGTCTGGTTTGGTAGTCGATTTTCTGATTTGGACGAGATGGTAGCTGATCGTGAACGTGGAAAGGTAAGCCTCGCATACCTTGAGGNGTTGATTTCGAGCGGGAAAAGGCTAAGTGGGCACAAGAGAGGCGAGCACTCAAAGCTCAAATTAGGCAGGAAAAAGTGATCACTACCGCGCAACAATAGGAAGAAAGAGAAGCTCAGTTCAAGGTGGTCCGTGATCATGAGCACAGAGGTTTTGCTCCGTTAATACAAGGACTGAAGGATCAGATAGGGGGAGTTGAGTCAATCAAGGAGCGCCATATCGCGGAGTTTGAAATAGAAATATATCACTACCAAAGTATGATCACTCGGTTGGAGGGGGAGTCACTGGAAATTCGGCGCCAAAGAGATATGGCCTTGGAGAGCGAGCGCGACACACTGGATCTAGCTGAGACCCGTGGTCAACAAAATCAAGATTTTCACTTGGCTCAGGAACACATTAAGGGAAAGATCCTCGAGGTAGCCACATATACCTCCCGAGCTTGTAGGAGTTGTCAGGGAATGACGCCCGAATGATTTGCTGAAGTATCATTGAACGTCGCTCCTCACATATCTGCAGATTTAGAGAAGATATACCGCGATGTTGGGGGTCAACCGCAGGAATAATCTCCATGACTACAATAATTCTGGTGGATTCTCTTGAAGAATTTTGGATCTTCTTTTAGCTGGCAGATCATTTTGACTGTTCCTTTGTGGTTTTTGAGTATGTAAGGGTCTTTTGTTGTTTTGAGTCTTGTCATTTTGCCTTTTGTCTTAAAAAGTCTGTTTGAGTCAAGTCTGGTCGTGTTTAAACAGTTATCTTTATGTAATTCTTGTTATTGAGTCTTGTATCAAAAAATGAAAATCAATGAAAAAGATTTTGTTTTGGAAAAAAATTCAAAAAAAAGGAACCAAAAAATGTTTGTTTTGTATAAAAAAAAAAGAGAAGAAAAAGAGGGTCGTGTCCCTGAACTACGTAATGATCTGATTCATGCGACTACATGATACGTAGGCAACCCCGAAAAGGTTCGATCAAAATATTTCAATAACTCTAAAATGAGGGAACAAAGATAGGCAGGTGAAAAGAAAAGCGAAAAAATAAGAAAGAAAAGANACCACCGCTCCGTGCAACAAGTGATCACATTCTACCACCAGGGTACATGCCAAACTACAGCATCCATGCCGCCCACGGTACCTCTAATGTGCGACCTCCAGCCGCACCAGTCAGGAACCACCCTCTTGTTGTGTATGGCGGACCGGTATATACAGTCCCGCCACCACCACCTGTGACGAGGAAAAACAACGAGCTACCATCTCATTCTTATGATGGACAATACTACTCTCCAAATATGGCTTTCAGGGTCTCGGCTCCATATAACCAGACTCCTCAGTACGAGTCCCCGGTGGAAAATGAAAATCCTGCCCAGACAGTTGAGCCAGATGAGATGGCCAGGAAGATGAAAAGTCTTGAACAAAACATAAAGAACATGCAGGGACTAGGCGGTCACAAAAGTGTATCTTTTAGTGATCTATGCATGTTCCCTCACATTCATTTTCCGCCAGGGTTCAAGACCCCAAAATTTGAGAGGTACGATGGACACGGTGATCCCATCGCCCACTTGAAAAGGTACTGCAACCAGCTGAAGGGTGCGAGCGGAAAAGAAGAATTGCTGATGGCTTATTTTGGGGAAAGTCTTGCGGGGGTAGCCTCAGAATGTTTCATCGACCAAGATATATATCACTGGCATGTCTGGGAGGACATGGCCCAGGCCTTCATCAAACAATTCCAGTACAACATAGATATTGCACCAGATCGCGATTCCCTGTCTAATATGAAGAAGAAGCCGACTGAAAGCTTTAGGGAGTATGCAATCAAGTGGAGGGAGCAAGCAACTAGAGTCAAGCCACCCATGGATAACCATGAGTTGATCGCTGTTTTTCTGGAGGCCCAAGAGCCTGATTACTTTCAGAATATGATGTCCACGATGGGTATACCTTTTGCAGAGGCAATCAAAATAGGGGAAATGGTCGAAAATGGCCTCAAGACTGGCAGAATTGTAAGTCAAGCTGCTCTCAAAGCCACTACTCAAGCTATCCAAAATGGATCAGGAAGTTTCGCAAATAAAAAGAAGAGAGATGAGGGGTCCATGATGACTTCGGGATCCAGGAAAGTTCAAAGGGATCACCGCACCCTTATGTTCAAGTTCAACAGGGGAAATCCAGCTACCCTCGACATTACTATCCTCCGCCAAATCCTCAATACTCTATGGGCCCACCACAGTACACAGTGTTCAATGCTCAGTCTTATGCTCGGCCTACCAACCAGCAAATACGGGCACCAGCTCCAAGGATCCCCCGACCTCAGCAGCAAAACTTTCGGGCACCCTACAATGCTCGTCCCAGGCAGGATTATGGTCGAGAGCAAAGTCCGGCAGAAACATTCACCCCATTGGCTGAATCATACTCTAGTTTATTCCAGAAGCGGAAGCAAATAGGCGTGATTGGGCCCATCGCTCCCACCATATGTNGATGATTGCTGGACTCTGAAAAGAGCCATAGAAAGACTAATTGCTGAAAAACTGATTGTGGTGACAAATGACGAGGACCCTCCTAATGTGACCAACAACCCCTTGCCAGTACACAATGATGTTCACTTTGTGGGAATGATTGGCCGAGATCAAGAATACAAACCGGTTGGTCGAGTATAAATGACATCAGGAGCAATTCAAGAAGGAACGAGTCTAAAAGTAAGTCCAAGCCGAGATGTGCCATTGATTGTGAAAGGCGCCCAGAGCTCAGAGAAGGCAACTTTAGTTGGTCCAAAAATCTCGAGGTTGAAAGTTCGCTCCAATGTTCCCTGCCCAAGGTTATATGTACTTGGAGGCCACTGATGCGAGACTAAATTGCATAGTTTTACATGTGATGTACCTTACATTTTATGCGCATTAATGATAAAATTACACTTTTTATGTGTTTAATGGAGTTTATTTCATGTGTAGGTGAAGTGGAGATGGAAACGGGGCTAAAAGGATGCAAATACGTCGCAAAATACGCGAAAGGAGACACCCGGGCGACAGAGCCAAACAGCCTGCCCTACCTGGCGTTAGCTAGGCGTTAGGGCTGAAATGCCAGCCCTACCCTGGCGTTAGGGCTGAAACGCCTGGCGTTAGCCACCAAACGCCAGGTCCCCAGTTCGGCCAGAAGTCGTGTTTTGACGGGTTTAAGTGTTTCCCAAGTGAAATAGAAGTCTCCTACACGGTTAGGGTTCACCCTAAACCTATAAATAGACTCCTAAAACACAATTA
>ML336600.1:20146-174408 GCA_005239505.1 Nicotiana paniculata | reverse complement strand
AGGACAAAACTGCTCTGATACCACTTTTGTCACGACCCAAACCGATGGGCCGCGACGGGCACCAGGTACCATACTTTACCGAGTGCTAACATAACCTATCATTCTTATTACATTATCATATACAACTGACATACGGGCCTAATAGGCCAACAAGACCGTGCAATCTTCCACGTATACGGCATATGTCTACAAGACTCTAAGAGTACATAAATGTCATAAAGGTCGGGATAGAGTCCCTCCATACCAAACAATACCTGTCTAAATCATATTAACCAAACAAGCGACTCCGAAGAAAATGGAGCGCACCAACATCTTCCGCTGAGCTGATAGCCTACTTGGAGGGCTCTCGACATGTCTATCGGGACCTGCAGGCATGAAATGCAGCATCCCCAGGAATAAGGGACGTCCGTACGAATAATGTACCAAGTATGTAAGGCATATAAATAAGTACATAAGATACTTGGAAGAAATATAGAGCACATGACTCAAACTGGAAGCCTGAATATCTTTGTAAATCATAAATTACTTTAGCGTCATCCATATGCATATGAATGTCATGTCGTGCATAGGTACATGTTTCATAACATCATCAGCCTCCGAGGGCATCCCATCATATCATATCGGCCACTGTGGGCAAAATCATCATCGTATACCAACTGATCAGGTGGTGGTGCGTATATAACATTGTAACCTTTCCCATATCCCATATACATATATATACATACATATATACGCGTATATAACACCGTTTTAATATATATATACATATATACGCGTATATAACACCATTTTAATATACATACATATATACGCGTATATAACACCGTTTGAACCATATTTCCGCCAGTGTGGGCAAAACATCATTATATACCAGCTTATCAGGTGGTGGTGCGTATATAACGCCGTAATCTTTTCCCATATCCCATATACATAAATTTACATATATACGTGTATATAATGCCATCTGGTCATGGGTCAATGTGCATATGTAAATGCATGAAATGCATATGAAATACGTCTATAACATCTCTCGTTAAGTCATAAGGCTATTATTCCTCTTATTAATATCATGAAATAAACTTTACCAACATACGTATTTTGGAGACCCATGAACAGAAGATAATAATAATTCTCATGGGGAATCAAGAATATAGACACCCCTACTATTTCTATGAATAAAGTAATTTATAGAAACTGTGTATTTGCTCGTTTCTTCAGTATAATTTGGACCATGCAAAAAGAAAGAAGGGGTAGCCTTAACATACTCGGAGTAGGGGAAATCCGTATGGTATTCTTGAAAAGGATTGCACTATACTCCCCTAAAGTTGCAAAATCCCGTTGTATTACGCAGTGCAATTTCGTATGAATTGCTTTGCAAATCTAAGACTGCAGTCACTATAGTAGTATGAGGTTTCATATGAACTTCAAAAAAATTCCTTAACAATATTCCTTGTTTTTCCTTTATGTATATTCCTTGCCAAAATAATGAATTTGATCATAATCTTGTTGTGAAAACATTCATCCGTAACCTTGAAATTTTTGGAGTTATGACTTTTCACTCTTTGAACTAATAATAATAAAGGCCTTCTTAATTAGATCTTTACACCAAGGAATGAGATATGGATGTAGTAGTGCCACCACCTCCTTAGGCATTGATTAGTTGGAAATTTTGTTGTCACACTTACATACCCCCACATGTGTAGTTGTCTCCTTATAATTATCCAATAAATTTCACTTAAATATTTATCCACAAATCCAATAATTAACCAATTACCCACATAATTAAGAATTATCTCAATTTACTTAAAATACTACTCACTTTTAATACACTTTATATACGTTACCACCATGGTCACATGGTACCTTGTATGGTATTAATCCATAAATATCGGGTATTATAGCTCGGATAGTATTTTATCCCAAATCGGCAACCTTCAGCGAAACTCATTTTCTTTAATTCGTGTACCCTTTATCCTACATGGCACTTACTTCTCGCTTGTTATAAAGAGCATAATACTTATAATCCCAAAATAAATCTCATTCCCGAACTTACGTCGATTAACTTACGATGAAACTTCAACGTACAAAAATGCGGGACGTAACATCTCATTTCCGATCTTATATCATTTTACTTGTGGCTTACTTCCATATACGAAAACACGGGGTGTAACAGCGGGTACATCTTCAAATCTAGCAACTCTCGAACATAGCAACAATTGCAGCCAACATCTGCACGCAATGGACAGAAGTGTAGTATCAGTACAACCGACCGCATGTACTGAGTAAGTAACAAACCTAACCTTAGGTTGAAAGTAGTGACGAGCTATCACAACGTCGGGTCTCATACCGGTATTCTACAACACTTCACATCAGCATAGTACAAAGCAGTAAAGAGGTATCTCAGAAGTAAAAGGGCTCGACCCGTTCACAGTTTTAGAAAAATAGGCATGCTTTTCAAATATTTTAGTGAAACTCAGTTCTTTTTCCGAAAATACCAGAAATATATGTAAGTTTGAAAACTGTGATTTTTCTCAAAATCCTTTCAAGAATAAGTAAGAAGTTTTAGTTTCTTTCCAAATATCATGCAAAAACAGTTCTCTGTACTCACATACTAATGTGTAAAAAGTCATGAATGACGTGATACTATATAACATGAGGAAAAATGCATTTCTATGCATGTATGTCAAATGTGCATATCAAATGCGATACAACTCAGTGATAAAACCATATGCAAGCTCTAAAAGCATCAATTCACCCAATCCTCTCAATCACTCAGTCCTCCTAATCACTCATATACATCTGATCGAGCAAACATCACTCATATACAGCCCCTCGGGCAAACATCACTCAGTAGGTACCTGCGCTCACTTGGGGTGTGTACAGACTCTGGTGGGGCTCATATAGCCCAAGCGCTATATCAAGCCAATGATGGCATAAATCAATGAGACCCTCGACCTATATCAAACATATTGCAGCGTGCAACCCGCTCTTAAAAATAAACATGCTTCGGCGTGCAGCCTGATCTCATAAATAAACATGCTGTGGCAGGCAGCCCGATCCCACAAATAAACATCACGATCAGGCCCTCGGCCTCAGTGATAAATATCCTCACAATCAGGCCCTTGGCCTCACTCATAATATCCTCACAATCAGGCCCTCGGCCTCACTCAATGATCAATCTCTCCAGTCTCTCTCTCTCGGGCTCACAATGTCATGAAACTAGCCCAATATGATGATGTGATGTATCAATGAATAACAACAGAGACTGAGATATGATATGCATATGAGTGCGTATGACCAAGTATATAAAACAATGAAAGCATATAACTCCTCAGCAGAAATGACATCAGTGGGTTTAAATAGTATCGGCATAAGTCCAAACATGATATCTAATATGGATTTCATATCAATTACTATATCACATGGTGGAGACACAGAAAACAACAAGATAGGTCCACTATACAGTTCCATGGGAACCTCAGATTCCCAATTCACAGCTTGCACGCCCACACGCCCACACGCCCACATGCCCGTGACTTAGCATGTGCGTCACCTCAATACCAACCACATAACACGTGTTGCGGGGTTTCATACCATCAACACTAAGTTTAGAAGAGTTACTTACCTCGAACGAGCCAATACCCATACCAAGCAAGTAAAGTGATGCTCTAAAGATGCCATCCCGCGCGTTCCGACCTCCAAACGGCTCGAAACTGACCAACAACAATTCAAATACATTAAACAACGCTAAAGGAACCAATCACGATCATAAAATATCGAATCTTGAATCAAAGCCCAAAACTGACCCAAAAGCCCAACCCGACCACACCTCGGAACCTGACAAAACTTGCAAAATCCGACATCCCATTTAGTTATGAGTCCAAACAAACTAGTTTCACTCAAATCCGACTCCAATTCGATGTTCAAAACTCAAACATTCATATTTTGAAACTTCAGGCCAAAACCCCCCAATTTCTTCATTAAAATTCATCAACAAATTGCCAAAAATAAAGACAGATTCATGAAATATGATCAAAACCGAGTAGAGAACACTTACCCAGATCCTTGTGATGAAATTTTCTCCAAGAATCGCCTCAATCTGAGTCCCACATCTCAAAATATGATAAAAGAAAAAAAAAAGACTAGACTTATAGCATTCTGCGGTCGGATCTTCGGTCCTACTACAACACTCACCAGCCAAACTATTTCCGCTCATGCGCACCCGCAAATGCAATCTTTCCTCTACATCTGCGGTGAGATCCAACCACGACTTCTTGCGCATCTGCGACACATGGCTCACACCTGCAACCATAGCACCTGCATAATACCGCCCGCAGGTGTAGAACACTAGAACCTGCTTCTGAAATACTAAAGAAAATTATGCGAAATCAATCTAAAACACACCCAAGCCCCTCGGGACCCTGTCCTATCATACACACCAGTCACATAACCAATGAACTTCAAAGTGACAAATCACACCTAAATTCGAACCAATGAACTTCGAACTTTTCAAATTTCCAAAAAACGTGTCGAGACATATCAAATCATCACGGAATGAATTCAAAATTTGAAGAAGCTATTTCAACTCCCAGAACGACAATTCGAATCCGATGTCTTCAAATTCAACTTCCGGTCAAACCTATGAACTTTCCCAAGCCTTCAAATTTCCAAATTTTCGCCAATTAGTGCTGCAGCTTTCTAAGAACATCCAAATGCAAATCCGGGCATACGCCTTAGTCCAAAATCACTATACGGACGTAAAGGAATCATCAAAACTCCATTTCGGGGTTAAAATTCTCAAAAAGTCAAACTTGGTCAAATTTTTCCAATTTGAAGCTTCTAGCTGAGAATCATTCTTCTAAATCAATTTCGAATAAACTGAAAACCAATACCGACGATTCACATAAGTCATGATACATCACACGGAGATAATCATGCCCTCAAGTAACCGAGCGAAGTGCAAATTCTAAAAACGACCAGTCAGATCATTACACTTGCCTCGTCTCAAAGCTCACTTTCTGGTCCATTACTATGCTTTAAATCTTCAACTCGGTGCCAAACGACTCGAAACTAGTCCAATGTTATATAAAATAATAAATACATATTCAAAAGTTCATATTTTAGCTATTAGAGTGATTACCCAACCCCAATTGAAGAGTTTCTAAAAATCACTCCCGGGCCCACGTGCCCAGATTCATGAAATTTTCAAAGAATGTTTTACCCATAACCTCACGAACTCAAATACTCAATCTGTTTCAATTTATGTGAATTTATTTCCTTTTTTGTCTGTGCCTAAAAGAATGACCATTTCCTTATTTGGATTCAATTTACCTTCATGCAGCGATTTATAGCCACACAAAATATATGTGCCTCATTTTACACAAGTTCAAGTCTTCTTTTTTTTCTTAAACTTCATCCCCAGTTAAATAGGTTCACATAAATTGAAATGGAGGGAGTATATAATTTTCACTAAATTCCATAACCATTTTTTTGATTAAATACCATTTTTACCAAAACCTAGGTTTTCCATCTAAACCCATAATTTCACAAATTTACATGTTAAAATCTACCCATAATCTATGTATTAAACTCACATTGGGTGGGAATTACTTAACTTCAATAGCTAGGTTGAAATCTTCTCTTTGACGATCCAAAATTTCCCAAGGGTGTAGTAAATGAACCCAAAAATTGCTTAAGTCCCAATATAAAACACAATGCCCAGCTGCCCCTTTATTGGGGAACGCGGGAAAGGCCTTGCGTTCACGAAGGAAAAACTCCTTGGGCCCAGAAAATGCCTTATGCAAACGCGGTAGGGGATCGCAAATGTGGAGGCTTAACTGGCCTATCCTACGCGAACGGGAAGGGTAATGGCTACTGACCCTCCCTAGGCCCCTTCCGTTACGCGAACATGAGAGGGCCTTCACGAACGCATAGGCCTGGGTTCTTAAAGCTCCGCGAATGCGAACTACTAATTGTGTACATGAAGAGAAATAAATTATGGTTTTTCCGCGTTCGTGAATAAAGAAACCTGAACTAGAATTTATGGTTTTTCTAACTCAACTCCGGGTGGTCCGAAACACACCTGAGCCCTCGTAACCTCGTCCAATTGCACCAAAAAGTCCATAAACATACTATGGACATACTTGAACTCTTGAAACGCATAAAACAACAACAAAACTAAGAATCACACCCCAAAACTAAATTGAATCAAGTTATGAACTTCATGTTTCCAATTTGCTCCGAACACGCCAATTCATACTTAGACTACTTTGGATGATACCAAATTTTGTGTTCTAGTCTTAAATCACCATAGGAGCTATGTCCGGTCTCGGAATCCCAATCAGACTTTGATAAAACCAAACCTACTCCAAACCAAATTTAACGAACTTTAAAATCTTTCATGAACCAACTTTCACTATTAAGCGCCGAAACGCTCCCGGGTCATCCAAAATCCCGATCAGAACATATACCCAAGTCAAATATCATCATACGAACCCATTGGAACCGTCATATTCCGATTCCGAGGTCGTTTACTCAAAATGTTGACCAAAGTAAAACTTAGCCTTTTAAAGCCAAACCAAGGAACCAAGTGTTCTGATTTCAATCCGAACCCTTAAAAATTGCGAACTAACCATCCCCGTAAGTCATAAAACAATAAAAGCACGTACAGGGAGTCTTATATAGGAGAACAAGGTTCTAGAAAGAAAAATGACTGTTCGAGTCGTTACATTCTCCACCTATTAAACAAATGTTCATCCTCGAACAGGTCTAGAATCGTACCTGGAGTGTTGAATAAGTGTGGATATCTGCTTCGCATTCCCTCCTCGGCCTCCCAAGTTGCCTCCTCGGCTGGTTAGCCCCTTCATTGAACCTTTACCCTAGAAATATTCTTGGACCCCATCTAATGAACCTGCCTATCAATAATGGAAATTGGCTCCTCCTTATAACCCAAGCTCTCATATAACTGAATCGTGCTTAAGTCTAACACATGTGGCATGTCGGCATGATACCTACGGAGCATAGAGACGTGGGAAACCATATGAACTCCAGATATATTGAGAGTCAATTCCTCACTTTATGGAGAGTGTGACCACACTTGCGGAAAAACCCTCGCAGGTGCTGACTTTACTTATCTCCAAAACATCTCTTTTGCGAGCGATGGGACGCACCTGCGCGCCCACTCATGTGGATAAATTTTCTCTTCCGCGATCCTCATGTTCCTAGGCCTTCCGCTTGTGATTTCCATCATCCGCAGAAGCGACTCTGCTTCTACGGTCCCTTTGTCGCACCTGCGACCACTGACTACCTAGACCTGGGCTGCATCTACGAGCCACCTTCCGTACGTGCCTGCCCGCAGGTGCGATGACACCAGAAGTTCAAAAACTTCAGCAGCTTACACAAGTCTAATATTTATCCGTTAAGCATCCGAAACTCACCCGAGGCCCTCCAGCACCTCAACCAAACATACCAACAAGTCCTAAAATACCATAAAAACTTAGTCGAGCCCTAAAATCACATCAAAAACGCTAAAAACACGAATCACCCTCCAATTCAAACTTAATGAACTTTGAAACATCAAACTTCTACAACCGATGCCGAAACCTATCAAATCACATCCGATTGACCTAAAATTTTGCAAAAAAATCATAATTGACATTATAGACCTACTCAAACTTTCGGAATCAAAATCCGACCCCGATATCAAAAATTCCACTTCCGATCAAAAATCCCAAATATTCAACTTTCTCCATTTCAAGCCTAATTCAGCTACAGAACCCCATTTCATAATCTGGACATGCTCCTAAGTCCAAACTCACTCAACGAAGCTAATAGAACCAAAGAAACTCCATTCCAGAGTCATCTTCACACAGTTGCAACTAAGGTCAAAATCCTACAACTCAAACTTCCGTTTTAAGGACTAAGTGTCCCAAATCACTTCGAAACCACAAACAAGACCCCCCAGCAAGTCACATAAGCAGAAAAAGATATGAGGAAAGTAGTAAATAAGGGATCGGGGATAATACTCTCAAAATGACCGGCCGGGTCGTTACATAATCCGCCTCTTAAAATAATGGTTCTTCCTCGAATGATTATAGAGACATACTTGAAGTGGTGAAGAGATAAGGATAACGGATGCACATATCATGCTCAGTCTCCCAAGTCGCCTCCTCGACCGGCTGACCCCTCCATTGAACCTTCACTGAAGAAATGTTGTTTGACCTAAGCTTTTAAACTTGCCTGTCCAAAATAGCCACCGACTCCTCAACATAAGTAAAACCTTGTCCAAATAGACTGAGCTGAAAACCAGCACATGAGACGGATCATCGTGATAGTCTGGAGCATAGAAACATGAAATACCAGATAGACTACTGCTAGGCTAGGAGGCATGTCAAGCTCATAAGAAACCTCCCTAACACGCTGCAACACCTCTAATGGGACAATAAATCTTGGGCTTAGCTTGACCTTCTTTCCGAACCTCACAACACCCTTTATGGGTGACACTCGGAGCTGGACTCTCCAACCATAAATGCAACATCGTGAACCTTCCGATCAGCATAACTGTTGTGTCTAGATTGGGCTGTGCGAAGTCGATCCTGAATGACCTTAACATTCTCTAGAGCATCATGAACCAAGTCTGTACCTAATAACATAGCCTCGCCCGGCTCGAACCAACATAGTGGAGACCGGAACCGCATACCATATAAGGCCTCATACCGTTCCATCTGAATGCTTGATTTATAACTGTTGGTGTAGGAAAACTACGCAGGTATCCAGAATGGATCCCAAGAACCTCCAAACTCCATCACACACGCACAGAGCATATCCTCTAGTATCTAAATAGTGCACACGGACTGTCCATCCATTTGAGGGTGAAATATTGTACTCAACTCAATTCGAGTACCTAAATCATGTTGTACAGCCCTCCAAAACCGTGATATAAACTGCACACCCCGGTCAGAGGTGATAGATACCAGCACGCCATGAAGCTTGTCAATCTCGCAAATATAAATTGATGACCCCCATCTGCTTGTCCTTAAGGATACGATTCAGTAGAGTTATGCTAAAGAGGTCACTATTGGAGACGATGGTGCACTGAGGATGCATGGCAGGCTATGTGTGACCAATGTAGATGGTTTGTGTGAGTTGATTCTCCAGGAGGCTCACAGTTTGTGGTAATCCGTTCATCCGGATGTCGCGAAGATGTATCAGGAGTTGAGGCAGCATTACTGGTGGAGGAGAATGAAGAAGAACATAGTGGAATATGCAGCTCGGTGTCTAAATTGCCACCAGGTAAAGTATGAGCATCATCAACCAGGTGTATTACTTCAGAAGTGAGAGATTTCGGAGAGGAAACGGGAGAAGATCACTATGGATTTTTTTGTTAGGGTTCCACGGACTCAGCGGCAGTTTGATGCAATTTGGGTGATTGCGGATAGGCTGACCAAGTAAGCTCATTTCATTCTTGTGATGACTACCTAGTGATCTTAACACCATTAGTTTATAATTTGGAGTCGTTTCTTCATATTACTAATAACATACGACTTCAGCATTACCATATAAATTACAAAATACATGCAATACTTACCAACATTATACTTGAGGAACATCAGTATAAAGTTTGCAAGATAAAGAATACAGTAAATGATACTATCCTCTTAACAAATGAGTTGTAAAACCCATAGATATTTTGCTAAGTATTACGTTCTAGTTCATGTTCTAGGATGGGCACAAAGGTGTTAGAAAAATGTGAACGCATATAATACTTAAATCTTATGTTTTGAACGTTGTACGACTATTTAGAAGAGGAAAGAAGCAGTTCGGAACAAGTTAGAATTGTTTAATGGAAGATGACGACCTTAGTCGCACATGTAGTAACTTCAAATGATCACAATTCCAAATAAATATCATGTTAAAGCCTTTGTAATGCTTCAACTAGTTCGTCATTAGGAATTCCTACAAAAAGTTGTGAGCATTTTACTAAAGGCTGCCACAAACCCATTTGGGTGAGCACCGTGTCACGGTGGACAGTGCAGTTGTTGATACCCAGTTTTTCCCTATATATTTTTTTTTAAAATGAATATATATACCTTCAAAACTATTCATTATCGTCAATCGATATTTTCCCATAATTTCCACATTTTTAGGGATTTTTAATTAATTTGTCCCAGTATTTTATTTACATAAATAATTACAAATTGCATCACAAATGACTTTATAACATTTCATGGTTCATTGTTGTTGTCTATATTCATATTAAGCTTAAATTATTGCACAAATAGCCACATTTACATTTTTGGATTATAGTTGCAATAACTTTGCAGTAATAGCCCACAAGTGCATAATTACCTTATCTCACAAGAAAATGACCTTTTGTATTAATATTAGGTAATTATTTCAAATCAATTTTATGCATAAAAATCATTTTTTTCATTTATTAACTATTTTTAAAAATTATTTTATTAATTAAATGTGTATTTAAAAAGTAGCCTCTTTTAATGTGGTTTAATTTCGGACCTTATCCCATATTATTACCCCCGGCCCAATTTAAATCATAGCCCAACCCCAATTCTTTAACCCGCCCAAACCCCGGATGGAATCCTGACTGTTGATCTTAGAAGATCAAGCGTCCAGGATCCATTTCCCTTTTTAATTAACCAAACCCCTAAACCTTCTCCTTCATTCACTCAACCCATCCGCCTTTGAATCCCTTCCCTCATCCATTCTCTCTCAAGCTCTCCCCTAACTCTAGCCGCCGTCATTAGAAAACACCTCGTTCCATAGGATTTCTCTGGGATTCAGGACCTCGCTGGCCTCTTACCTCTTCTGGTTATTCAATTTCTTCGTGGTTTGAAGGAATCTCAAAAGACTCAACTCATAATCGCCCTAAACTCTTCATTTTTGATGAACCTGCCTTGTGTTCATCTCTATGTTTGTGAGTATTGTTATATTTATGATTATGGCTAGAAACTCCGGTTCTTAACAAGATTTTTTCTCACTTCGCTCAATTTTTTTCAAAACCCTAATCTCTTTCTACTTTAGTCTGTTCAGATCCTTGTATATCTAAGATGATTTTAGGTTTATTTGGTATTTTTCTTTGAAAACCTTCGGTTTCTCCTTATTATTAGTCAATTTTAATGTTGTTAAACTAGGGGTTCTCTTCTTCGCGTTTCTGTAAAACTTTCTGAAGAATTTTGAGTGTTTGATCCCATTACTGTTCGTTTTCTTGACTATCTATGTTCTAAACCCTAGTTTCTGCTTTTTAACTAATTATTTCAATATTTGCCCATTATTTCTTTATATCTGTCAATTAAATTGACCGATTTTATTAGTGTTCAAATATTATTTTTTCTGTTGAAATTATTATTTCCCCGTGATTTTACCTATTTTCCTTATTTGTGACTCCTAATGGTACTACTTGCCTTAATTAGTTTATTAATCTGGTTTATGGGATTTAATTGGTTCTAGACGATCTTTGATTGATTAATTTACATTACCAAACCCCTAATTGAGCTGTTAATTGATTCTCCCAAATGTAGGGGATGTTTTCCGGATTCTGTTGAATTATTTGATCAAGTTTAACCCCCAATTAACTGGATGATTGCATTTGCTTGCCTTATTTGTGAACTCTAATTTTTCTTGCCTTAGTTGTCTTCTCTGTTGAATACTATATAAACTCTCATTCTAGTTTCTTTAAAGGACACGAACAGTAGTTCAGAACAGACACACTCTCTTAAATTCTCTCTTCTTTCTCTGCTACCTGTGCTAACTATTGGTCTAGTCGGCTGAAATCCAAGGCTAGACAGTGGAACTCTACTTGCTTTATATTCTGCACTTTGTTTCCGTATCTGGTATGTCTCTAGTTCAATTCTGAAACTCAGCTTTATGTGTTCCTTTGTGTAAATCCATGCCTATTCTTGCACTGGTTAATTGTCTACGCACTCGATTGTCTTCATGTTTACTGATTTACCCAGTATGTTCAAGTTTTACCCTCTCCATTTCCAGTGTTTAATCGAGCATGCCTAGATCTCATTTGTCTTTTTTGCATGTTTGTTTAGTCCCTGTTTACTCCCTTCAACTAGTATGCTCATGTTAGTGTCTTAGACTCCTAATGTGTTTGATTGATCCTTATTGGTATGACTAATGCACCCCTACTTCTACATGACCATTCCCACGCTCTATCTCTATGTTTTAATTACCTTTTACCATGACTGCCTTGTTAAGTTCTTGAATCAGAAGACTCCTAGTTGTTCCATATGCTCCCCTTAGACCCTGTTCATGTGTTTCTGATGTGAAGCTCTCTATGTTCCCAACCCCTTGACCCCCCTGTTTGTAATAAACTGGTTGTGAGTCTGAGCATTCTGAGTTTGTGTGGTTGTATGTTGATTCTTTGTTCTTTTAGAATTGATTTCAAAAATTGTTTTTCACTCTTGGTTTTTTCCTAAAATTGTTTCTATTCTTGTAAACCTTTTCACTCCTAAAAAAGTGTTATCTCTACACTGTCTTTAACAACTTCTTTCAAAACTATGTCCAGCACTCTCAATTCTACACTTAGATTTTTAAGTTCTGCCCCTCCAGTGTGTGTACTGCCTAGGAATCTCTGAGATTCCTCTGAACTATGGAATACTAGGGCTGGCCTTTACCACACTGCACATAATCACTTCCCTATTCAAAGGATCTTGGTGTGAGCATTGTCCGGGATCCTTGAGGTCCTTAGGGAACTTTGACACACCAGGACACCCTATTGGCTATGAGACTCTTGGTATCTAAGACTGTTTTGAAGAACTGGTGTCTCCAGGTTGGATTTGGGCATATCTATAGGCTCCCTATAGTATATCCTATATTTATGTAACTCATCCAATTCTGGTTTGTAATATTCATCTTTGTAAACAAATATTAGGGAAATTAGTAAAAGGGAAGGGATTTCTATTTGACTTTTGTAGGGAGATTGGGTAGAAATCATGCTTTAGGTTTATACTATGCTTAGTTGCATTAGAGATCATGTTGTAAGACTATGGTGTTATTTGCATTAGAAACCCTGGTTTAGGACGATTATATTTACTCGTTTTGCATATTAGAAAACATGTTATAACTCAATACTTCACTATCACGATGTTATGCTTCCGCATGATCATGATCACCTAGAAATCATGTTATTAAGTTATTGTTGTAATTCTATCTAATAAAATTTCCATATTTTCTGTGCATTAGAAACCCTGCTTTGTGGCTGTGTTTCATTCGCTTTAAACCATGTCTACATCGCCTAAATCAGTAACCGTCCCGTGTATAAGGATGCTTAGAAACAACCATCAGCACCTAGACCAGCATGTTTATAGGACGTATTAAAACTCAAACGGTTTGCTCTCCTTTAGTCAATTTCCAGAATTATGTTTGCATTTTTAGACATCAAGTTATAGTGTATCCCTGAACCACGCTTAGGCAAGCCTATATGCAATTAAGGCTTTATAAAAGTGGTAAAACTGTGCGTTGTTTATTATTTGTGAACTGCCTAGATTCAGCAAGTCCTAAAAAATCAGTAGGCAAATTAACTAGGTCTCCACTTCCTCGATTTAATAGATATAGCATACAGTCTGTTTTCATGCTCATATTGATATCTTGTTTTAGGACGTTGAAATGTCTGAAATCCTGCTGTTTGAGACATGCTATTGTCTGCATACTTGAGGAGGTAAAAGTGATCCTTTAATTGTTCCTTACTTGAATGTCCTATTTGTTCTTTCTTGTCGTTTAGATTTTGCCTTTCAAATACCTTATGAGAGTCTAGAACTACCTTAAATTTAGAGGTCCGAAGCACCTCCGGGACCAGCAGGAAGTGGCGGACAATGCATGCTTAGAGTCCGTCTAAATTAAAATCGCTTATAACCGTTAAGGGGAGTGTAATTGGACAGTAAAAGGATATGATGACCTGTGCGCTAATGTTACGTGTAACCCCTCTAGTTGAGGAAGGATTAATGGGCATTGTACGGATATGATCCTACAGGCTAAATAACTTAGGACTCCTTTATCTTGATTATATATGTGTGCTCGGATGAGCACAGCTTACCTTTCAAACTCCTTTCATCTTGCTTACATATGTGTGCTTATACTGCTTACCTTTCAAACTCCTTTCATTTTTCTTACATATGTGTGCTTAGAGTGCTTATCTTTTAAATGACTAATTTACTAAGTAATTTTGGTCGGGACCTACCATTGCGTAACACCTTCCCCTCAAGGTAATTTCAAGCCCTTACCCAATCTCTGGTAACATAGACCAGTTTTCATCAGTTACTTGCATTAGGTGTCCTAACGCACCATAAATTCGTTAGGTGGCGACTCTTCACTTTCCATACCCCTCTCCCAAAAGGAAGGGAGTTTCCCCAAATGAATGTCGAAACCCGATTCGCGAGAAAAAAAGGGGGGCGCGACAGTAGTGAGTTCAGAGAGCCTTTTGGGCACTACGGGGTCGTGAAGTGCAACATAAATAATGGTCCATTAGAGCGCATCTTGACCATGAATCGGTGGGTATAAACACTTGGGCAAAACATTATAAATACAAGTCACGTCGAGAGAGAGAAATTCACTTTATTTTAAGACTTGATTGAGAGATTTTGGAAGGGTTTTGCCTTATGAACTTCAAATACTCACAAAAAGTGAGTGATTAATGATTAAGTACATGTTTTTTCATCATTTACTTATGATCCTAAAAATCAAACTGTCACGACCCAAAATATACTAAGGTCGTGATGGCTCCAGACGCCACCGCCAGGCAAGCCAATCATTAATTAGTTGAAATAAATTCCTATTTTAACATTTATGAAAAACATCACCTTTCACTTTATTACATAGTAACTAAATAAAAGTCCGTTATGTAAATACAATGGTTTAAATATTTCATTTTAGCAATTATATCCCAAAAACACCCCAGAAACCGGTGTCACGAGTACATGAGCAGTTTCTAAGAATTTTTACAATCAACACAAAGCTTGTCAGAAATACAAATTGGATAAGGAATTTTAAATGAAAATAAATACAGTATGAGGGAGACTCTGTTAGCTGCGGTTCGCCTCCGGATGGTGCAGCATGCCTAAGTCTCCAAACAAGCCATGTCGCTATGAAAGTACCTCTACAATAAAAATGCACAGCAAGTGTAGCATGAGTACAAAAACAACGTGTACTCAGTAAGTCGCCCGCCTAAGCTCAGAGAGGTAGTGACGGGAGGTCGAATTACACACTCACTAAGGTCCAGCAAATTAATTAACAGCATATGATGAACATGATAGGCATGTAAAGATAGTAAAGAATCAAATATATAAGGCACTGAAATCCATTAAGTACTGGAAGTAAACAAACAGTTAGCACTTCCTCATATTCCCCCAAATATCTTAAATAAAAAATTTCCTCTTTGTTTTTCCCAAAATATCTTATCACTTCAAACCATGAAAACATTTAACAATTTAGCATGCGCATACGGGATAAGGACAACCGGCCTGAGCCATCATAATAATCATCTATGTGCACTGCCGAGGGTCCAACGACCCGAACCATAAATTTTCTTTCAATCTCTTCGTGGCGTACGGGCCCCTCCCATGAGAGTGGGGGGGAATAACACTCCGCTCGCAGAATGTAAATTGCGAAGCGGTCACATGCAGTCATGCACAATCAACATTCAACTAATGACAAATTTCTCCTTTAAAAACCACAAAATAGTATTTAAATCCTCTTTCAAAATTCACTTGCCAATTTTTTTTTATAATGTTTAATAATATAACCTTATCCGGAAATACAATTGCCCGCGAAGGAAATCAATTCTCTTTTTAGATGGTTAAGAAAATAACTCTTATCTTCATTAGTCATTCAATTACAATTTCGATTATATTAGTAGTCTAATATTACAGACAAGATCACATGTACAACAGGTAAGGCACACTAGTGGGTCCTAGGCTACCCAGACATGGTATAATAGTAGCTACGAACGGACTCTCGTCACCTCGTGCGTACGTAGCCCCTGCAGATAGTAACACATACTTAATTAGTTCACCTAGGGGGACAATTCCCCCTCACAAAGTTAGAAAGGAGACTTACCTCGCTCCGAAGTCCCATAACCGGCTTGCAAGCCCTTCCTACGACTCCAAGGGATGCACAACGCCCCAAAAATTTTTGGGATGCACAACGCCCCAAAAATACCTAATACTTGCAACAAATTCAAATTATATACTTTCCAAATTCCGCTCGGTGAATTGACTAAAATGCCCTCGGGCTCACGTGCCTGGAAATCCGAAATTTCTCGAAGATATATTCTACCCGTAGCCTTATTAACTCAAATATACAACTTATTCTAAATTCCATGCTCAATTTCGTGGTTAAAATCAAAATACAAATTCTAGGTTTCTTTAAGATTTTTCCCAATCTTTCCTACAAGTCCTAATGTATAATCCCATGCATATAACTTTTACTTAACTTAAAAACATGAAGAAATTACTTACCTTGACATTGATGATGAATTTCCCCTTTTGAATCCCTCCTAAAATCGCCTAAGCCATGAGAAAAATGAGAGAAATGGCCAACAATCTCGGTTTAAAACATTCTGCCCAGCCTCATTTCCGCACCTGCGATCCTACCTCTGCACCTGCACTCCCGCAGGTGCGACCAATCTCCCGCACCTGCAGCTTCTTCAGCTCGAGCCCAAAATTGCACCTGCGCCCCATTTTCTGCACTTGCGGCCAAAGCCTCGCACGTGCGGTCGCACCAGACACCAGCAACTTCAGCTTTTCTCAACTTCAAATATTGATCCGTTGACCACCCGGAATCCACCCGAGGCCCCCGGGACCCCGTCCAATTATACCAACATGTTCCAAAATATAATGCGGACTTACTCGAGGCCTCAAACCACATCAAACAACATCGAAACCACGAATCGCACCCAAATCCCAACTTTATGAACTTAGAAATTTCCAACCTCTACATCCGATGCCGAAACCTATCAAATCACGTTCGATTGACCTCAAATTTTGCACAAAAGTCATATTCGACATTACGGATCTGCTCAAACTTTTCGAAATCCTGTTCCGACCCCGATATCAAAATTTTCACTTCCGGTCGGATTTTTCCAAAAACCTTCAATTTCCTATCTTTAGCTAAATGACTTCAAAATGACCTCCGGACATCCGGATTCACTTCCGATCGTGCTCCCGACTTCAAAATCACAATACGAAGCTATTCCCAGACACGGAATCCCAAACGGACATCAATATCACCGAAATACTCTTTAAGCCAAACTTAGCAAATTTTCTTCAAAATACTGACTTCCACAATATACGCCGAAACTCTCCCAGGTTATCCAAAACCCGATCCGGACATACGCCCAAGTCCGAAATCATCATACGAACCTGCTGGAACCTTCAAATCCTGATTCGCAGGTCGTTTACTCAAAATTCCAATCTTAGTCCATTTTTCCAACTTAAGGCTTCTGAAATGAGAATTTTCTTTCCAAATCAACTCTAAACTTCCCGAAATTCAGTGACCATGCCTACAAGTCATAATACCTGAAATGAAACTACTCACGACCTCAAACCACTGAACGACGCTCTAGAATCAAAACGACCGGTCGGGTCGTTACATTCTCCCCTACTTAAACAGACGTTCGTCTTCGAACGTGCCAAGAACTGCTCTGGAGTTACCTGAAATCACTGTTTAACATTTTGAGAACCTGTCCGTGCTACCATATCCCTGTCGAGTACATTAGCTTGATCAAATCTGAAGATTTCTTCTTTCATCTGTATACTAAGCTCAGATTCCAGTTCTACACTTGAAGTTTCTCTGCTAGGCCTAGTTCCATTATATAAACCGATATCAACTAGCACACGATATACCAGAACATGACTGCATACCTTTCCTTAATTAGCACCATGCACCACAAAATTCATCATCTAACCACAATGACGTTACCTGAACCTTAATAGCCAAATTCCACGAATCTGATGCTCCCAATGCACCTCATGATATATATAAGTACATCTTGCTATAATGCTGACTATACCACCACAACAGAGGAGATGTGTAGAAATTCATACCCAACTGAAGAGTTAACAAATCATTGAATATCTCATCTTGACTAGAATCATCACCTCATTATGAACCTGAATAATGGTATGTATTCTTTAATATGTACTTTACATAACCTTATTGCACTGATCGCTGATCCAATAATCTCGCCTCACCCAGTATTAACTGCTTAGACAACAAATCACCCCAAACATGACCCACAACCTCACTTGATACCACATCGCGCCAATAGGCCACAACTCGAACATGATAGATAAGAAATGACTCAGGAAGGGACTATTCAACTCACACAACTAATATGAACTTTTCTCATAAAATAGGAAGTAAAACATAAGAAAAATAAATATATATTAACCCTTTTCATCATCACATTGTTGCAGCATGCAACCCGATCCAAATAACATACCCGTGGCGGTGTGCTACCTGATCCCATCATAAAACTCACATAAGGAAATATACACGGAGATGAATTGCTCACTACTACACATTACTGAATATGGGTCACAAGCACGCTAAGTGCATAATACCATCCTGGGGAGGCTGATAAGTTCAAAACTCAAGCACGATTGAGGTGCGACATATATATATACTCTGGATCTCAAGAGCTATCCTGCTCACATAACATCACCACTACGTGGGAACTCAATACATACGAAATTATCAAGCCGTTTCACAACTCACACGACAAAATCAATATTACCTAAATTTGACGAAGACAGAACAACATCTGTTGTTCTAATACCTTTACATGAAAAAGCGCTCTACTGAAATGAACATGTCTGGCTCATACGGAACCCATAATCATATTTAAATCCATCCACAAACATCGAGTCTACCTTGCTCGCACCAACCTAGGCCAACAGCCTTACCTGAGTTCATATTAACCTAGTTCCTCTCATAATACGCGAGAACAACTGTCATAGCCGGGACAAACACCCCTCAATCCACAACCAAATTAACTGAACGCCTTCAAGGCATAAATTCTCGAATAAACAGTATTGCACTTCTTTATACTCAGCCCAAATCTTCAATCCATTAATTGACTACATGTCACACTTGTACAATCTTCTCGTGGTTATGCTCCCATGATTTTCCACACCAGGTAACAAGTCTGCACATCCACCACTGGCCATACTAACTTTGTAAGACAAATCAAGAACCCATAAGCAGGGTACAAAGCCTCTTCCACCGAATATCGACCTCAGGTAACACTGAAGATAACACCAGCTTAATCTGAACTTCCAAATCACTTTTTCTTGCTCATCTGGACTCATGACACCCTCGTTAACACCGAACCGCAAATCTCGATTCTTACTCCCAGTTACATACTGCGTAGCGCACTTAACAAGTCAATATGCGGTAGCACAAGAATTCCATCATAAATTATGAACCACCAATAGGGTGAACACTTCATCATATAAAGACCTTTTACTTAACTCAATTCAAGAGTACCATCTCAACACACGAGTGAATTCTCACCATCACCCAACATGCAAGTCCTTAAGTAGTGGTCTATACCACCATAACCCTTCCGGGATCCGCCTACACCTGCCAAGCCATAATACTTTAATTCTTCCAAATAAAATCTATTACGACGATCGGCAAGCCCTGCACACAGCGGCACAAACCACATGCATAACTTAATCATATCAAAGGAACTGACCACTGCCGCAAATGTGCCATTTCAACCATGGCTAATCAATCTATCTTCTTTTAATCATCTTTAATTGCTTCAGGAATAATAGTACTTCCTTCAACTCATAGCGAACTCAACCCTCACTCATCCAGAGTGACCTTGATTCACGAGACTATGCTTCCTAAATCACACAAACCGTCTCATACCCTCCTGATAGTCTTTCTACAACCCAGAGTTTATTTCTCTCACTCCTCTAATACTATCCTGCACGCTGAAACATATCGTAGAACATTCCAACCATCTTCCTTTTTCTCAGAAATTATTCTGCAAAAGCTCGATTCTCGATCACACTGCTTCCTGAAACCCTTAAACACCGTATTCTTAACTTTTGAATTCACTAGGACTGCTATTGGGATTTACCCAATCTGACTGGCCCCGAATACAATCAACTCCAAGGCTCTTCTAGCACATGAATTCCTTGAAGCACGTGACTGAGTCAATACCCTGACAACTCACCTATGCTTTAAGCAAAATTCTGAATCTTCCAAAGCCTAACCCTGGCCCGATAGGGTCAACTTTTGCACACTTTCATCAAATCCTACGCACAATCACCATTTTACTCATTTAGCTTAGCTGTGATAACTTGCCGTCACGCCGACAATCCGCAACACCACGAGAAGAAAACCCTAAAAGCCAACTGCAAATGGTGGGACTCCCCCACTTAGCACGAAGCTACTCCTTGCACCACTCTAGACCCTGCCGAGATCCTTTCTCCTTTTTTAACATGATCTTACTCAACCAATCGGTCCAATCCTTCCAAATTCTCTTGCTAGCACTTCCTAAATACTTAAATTCTCTAGTATCATTCACACATTCTGCCTCCTACCGAATAGCCATTAGAACCCCTCACAGAGACCTGCCAACCATGCCACCGCTAACCTATTCACATGAGATAACCCACCCGTGGAAATCACCCACGGACACCTTCCAACGACGCTGAAACGCACGCTCTATGCGACATTAATACCCCATCCTACGCCCTACTTCATTAACCAACTTTACTTGTCCGTCCGCTCCTCATGGACANTGCTACCCCCCCCCCCCCCCTCACTTTGGGACTGCTCGACTTACGCTTCTTACACTTGGCCTCCTAGAAATGGAACCACCGCCTAGCCTCACTTCAGGATCATTCTCTGTAGCTCTCAAACCAGCAGATCACTACGATTTCAAGCTCTCCGAAGATCATCTTTCTCTAGCTGCCTTCATTATCAACACTTATCTGGTACTGAACCACCAAGCCTCACGGTCTGTGCCAACCGCATTCTTCAATACTTATTCTCAATACTCTGATCCCACGCTACCGTTGAAACCATAGCACCGACAAACTTAATATATTCCATTCGATCAATGACGACGAATTCACGTCATAGGTGCATATCCCTTCTCACTTGAATATACCAAGTCTTACTACTTTATCAACCCCAACCGGACCATTCATAATCCAAATGCCTTTCCTCTTCCGGAACTAAAATATCGAAATCTCGAAATCACACTCTGAGAAGACCTCCCTTCAAATGATTCATCACCCCAACATACGGGCAAACATTCTATCATCATACCGACATTAGGCTCTCAGAAACATAACTACTAAGATGAAACAACATACTATTCTTTAGCTGGGCCATAACAACAGCCCTAGCCAATTACACATGGAAACATCTCGAATTAAATCCGTAGCAACATTTCAATTCCACAAATTTCTTGATTCATAGCAAGCGCTTCGCGACGCGTAGGATTGGATAGGAATGAACATAGGCATAAGCCTCAAAGGAATCGAATCGCACGATGAGGAATCAAGAAGGGAAGTACACCTAACAGCCATGCAGCCTCTCGGAGGTAAGTACAGACGTCTCCGTACCGATCCACAAGAATCTACTAGACTTGCTCATGACTCGTGAGCCCTAAGGGAACCTAGCCCTTTGATACCATGTCGTCATGACCCAAAATCTACTAAGGTCGTGATTGCGCCGGACACCACCGTCAGGCAAGCCAATCATTAATTAGTTGAAATAAATTCCTGTTTTAACATTTATGAAAAACATTACCTTTCACTTTATTACATAGTAACTAAATAAAAGTTCGTTAAGTAAATACAATGGTTTAAATATTCCATTTTAGCAATTATATCCCAAACACACCCCAGAACCCGGTGTCACGAGTACTTGAGCAATTTCTAAGAAGTTTTACAATCAGCACAAAGCTTGTCTGAAATACAAATTTGACAAGGAATTTAAAATAAAAATAAATGCAGTATGAGGGAGACTCTGTCAGCTGCGGATCACATTCGGATGGTGCAGTTTGCCTAAGTCTCCAAACCAGCTATGTCACTATGAAAGTACTTGTGCAATAAAAATGCACAACAAGTGTAGCATGAGTACAAAAATTAACATGTACTCAGTAAGTCGCCCGCCTAACCTCAAAGAGGTAGTGACGAGAGGCCAAATTAGACACTCACTAAGGTCCGGCAAATTAAAAAAACAGCATATGATGAACACGGTAGGCATGTAAAGATAGTAAAGAAGCAAATATATAAGGCACTGATTTCCAAGTAAATACTGGAAGTAAAAAACAGTCACCACTTCCGCATTTTCCCCCAAATATCTTAAATAAACAATTTCCTATTTGTTTCCCCCCAAATATCTGGTCACTTCAAACCATGAAAACATTTAACAATTTAGCATGCGCATACAGGATAAGGACAATCGGCCTGAGCCATCATAATAATCATCTATGTGCACTGTCGAGGGTCGAATGGCCCGAACCATAATAATTCTTTCAATCTCGCCGTGGCGTACTACCCGCTCCCATGAGAGTGGGGGAGGGGGAAATAACACTCCGCTCACGGAATGTAAATTGCAAATCGGTCACATGCAGTCATGCACAATCAACCACCCCGACTACAACGGGAAAACAAATACTCAACTAATGACAGATTTCTATTTTAAAAACCACAAAATAGTATTTAAATCCTCTTTCGAAATTCACTTGCCACGTTTTTTTTGTAATGTTTAATAATATAACCTTATCCGAAAATACAATTGGCTGCGAAGGAAATCAATTCTCTTTTTAGATGGTTAAGAAAATAAATCTAATCTTCCTTAGTCATTCAATAATAATTTCGATTATATTAGCAGTTTATTAATACAGACAAGATCACAGGTACAACAGGTAATGCATGCTAGTGGGTCCTAGGCTACCCGGACATGGTATAATAGTACCGCGTGCGTACGTAGACCCCGCATAAAGTAACACATACTCAATTAGTTCACCTAGGGGGACAATTCCCCTCACAAAGTTATAAAGGAGACTTACCTCACTCCGAAGTCCCATAACCGGCTTCCAATCCCTTCCGACGACTCCAAGGGATGCACAACTCCCCAAAACTACCAAATAACGGGCAAACCAATGAAAATTCATCCTAATACTTGCAACAAATTCAACTTATATACTTTCCCAACTCCGCTGGGTGAATTGACCAAAATGCCCTCGGGCCCACGTGCCCAAAAATCTTAAATTTCTCGAAGATATATTCTACCCATAGCCTTATTAACTCAAATATACAATTTACTCTAAATTCCATGCTCAATTTCGTGGTTAAAAATGCAAATACAAATTCTAGGTTTCTTTAAGATTTTTCCCAATCTTTCCTACAAGTCCTCATGTATAATCCCATGCATATAACTTTTATTTAACTTAAAAACATGAAGAAATTACTTACCTTGATATTGATGATGAATTTCCCCTCTTGAAGCCCTCCTAAAATCACCTAAGCCATGAGAAAAATGAGAGAAGTGGCCAACAATCTCGGTTTAAAACATTTTGCCCAACCTCATTTCCGCACCTGTGATCCTACCCCTGCACCTGCGGCTTCCTTAGCTCCAGCCCAAAATCGCACATGCGCCCCATCTTCCGCATCTGTGGCCAAAGCCTCGCAGGTGCGGTCGCACCAGACACCTGCAACTTCAGCTTTTCTCAACTTCAAATATTGATTCGTTAACCACCCGGAATCCACCCGAGGCCCCCGGGACCCCGTCCAATTATACCAACTTGTTCCAAAACATAATGCAGAATTGCTCGACTCCTCAAATCACATCAAACAACATCGAAACCACGAATCACACCCAAATCCCAACTTTATGAACTTAGAAATTACCAACCTCTACATCCGATGTCGAAACCTATCAAATCACGTCCGTTTGACCCCAAATTTTGCACATAAGTCATATTCGACATTATGGACCTGCTCCAACTTCCGGAATCACATTCTGACCCCGATATCAATATTTCCACTTCCGGTCGAATTTCTATAAAAACCTTCAAATTCCTATTTTTAGCCAAATGACTTCAAAATGACCTCCGGACATCCGAATTCACATCCGATCGCGCTTCCAACTCCATAATCACCATACGAAGCTATTCCCAGAATCGTTATCCTAAACAGACATAAATATCACTGAAATGCGCTTCAAGCCAAACTTAGGAAATTTTCTTCAAAATACTGACTTCCACAATATCCACCGAGACGCTCCCGGGTTATCCAAAACCCGATCCGGACATAGGCCCAAGTCCGAAATCATCATACAAACATGCAGGAACTTTCAAATCCTGATTCGCAGGTCATTTACTCAAAATTTCAATATTAGTCCATTTCTCCATCTTAAGGCTTCTGAAATGAGAATTTTCTTTCCAAATCAACTCTAAACTTCCCGAAATTTAGTTCCGACCATGCCTACAAGTCATAATACCTGAAACGAAGCTGCTCATGGCCTCAAACCACTAAATGATGCGCTAGAGTTCAAAATGACCGGTCGGGTCGTTACACAAATGATCATAAAGAGAATACCGAGAGACCACATAAGCCAACTCTCGCCTCAGCTTAGAAATATCCAATCTAACAAACTGGTTGGCTAACGCCTGAACTACCAACACCAATGGACTCTCTACTGTTGGTAAATATACTAAGTTCCCCAAACTCTCCACTCGGCGACTCAAAGAATCGGCTACCACATTGTTCTTCCCATGATTGTACAAAATTCTATTATCATAATCTTTACGCACCTCCAACCACCTCCGCTGACGCAAGTTAAGATCCTTCTGTTTAAATAGATGCTGCGAACTCTGGTTCCTGGTGTAGATCTCACAAGGGACACCGTACAAATAGTGCCGCCAACTTTTCAAGGCATGAACAATAGCTGCTAACTCAAGATCATGGACAAGATATTTATTTTCATGCACCTGAAGTTTTATGGAAACGTAAGCAATCACCCTACCGTCGTGCATCAACATCGCATCGAGACCATTCCGCGACGCATCACAATATACAGTAAAAGACCCCGAAATTGTAGGTAATACCGATACTTGGGTTGTAGTCAAAGCTGTCTAGAGCTTCTGAAAGATCTCCGCACACTCCTCTATCCATCTGAATGGAGAACCCTTCTAGTGCAGCCTGGGCATAGGTGCTGCAATAGATGATAAAACCTTTACAAATCGACAGTAATACCCCGCCAAACCAAAAAAAACATCGGATCTCCGCAGCTGAGAATGGTTTGAGCCAACTCTGCACTACTTCCACCTTCTTCGGATTCACCTTGATCCCATCAGTTGATACCGCGTGAACCAAGAATTCCACTGAATCTACCCAAAACACACACTTGGGAAATTTTGCATATAACATCTTTTCTCTTAAGGTCTGAAGCACACTCCTCAAGTGCTGCTCATGATCCTCCCGAATCCGAGAGTACACCAGTATTCGCCAATAAACACAATGACGAATAAGTCAAGATAAGGATGGAACACATTGTGCATCAAGTTCATAAATAATGCTAGGACGCTGGTCAGCCTAAATGACATCACAAGGAACTCGTAGTGACCATACCGAGTCATGAAAGTTGTCTTCCAGATATATGGCTCCCGAATCTTCAACTGATAATAGCATGAACGTAAATCAATCTTTGAAAACACTCTGGCACCTTGTAACTGATCAAATAGTTCATCAATGTGAGGTAATCGGTACCTGTTCTTCACTGTAGCATTGTATAATTAGCGATAATCAATGCACATATGCATAGAACCATCTTTTTTCTTCATAAACAAGACCAGAGAACCCCAAGGTGACGCACTGTAATTGCTCCATCAACTCCTTCAACTTAGGAGGAGCCTATGATATAGAGCAATAGAGATAGGCTGAGTGACCGGCAACAAATAAATGCCAAACTCAATATCTCTATCGGGCGGCATGCCCAGAAGATCAGTTGGAAATACATTTGGAAAATTCCTCACTATTAGGACTGACTCAACTATAGGGGTTCCAGATACGTGTCCCACCCCTTCTCAACCATTCGTTGAGCTTTAAGAAATGAAATAACTCTGCTAGGAGTATACTCTAAGGTACCTCTCCACTGTAATCGCAGTAATACTGGCGTAGTCTGTGTCACGATCTCGGCCTGACAATCAAGAATAGCATAATGGGGCGACAACTAGTCCATGCCCAAAATAATATCAAAGTCTACCATACTGAGAAATAATGAGTCGGCTCTTGTCTCAAAACAACTAAGAACAACCAAAAACGATTAATACACACGGTCAACAACAATATAATCTCCCACAGGTGTAGACACATAAACATGATAACTCAAAGAATCACGGGCTACACGTAAATACGGGGAAAAATAAGAGGAGACATAGGAATAAGTGGAGCCTGGATCAAATAAACCAACGCATCTCTATGACAACTGGAACAATACATGTAATGACAAAGTCGGAAGAAGCAGCCTCTATATGAGAAAAAAAAGCGTAATATATGTCCTATCCTCCCCTTCTATGTCGATCTCGACCTCCCCGACCTCCACCTTGAGGTGGCTGAGAAGGTGGAGTAGTAGCTGGTGTTGTAACCATACCCTGAGGAACTGGTGGAGCAGGAGGTACGTGATAAGTCTATGGAGGTGCACCCTCCTAAGTCTGAGGCAATCCCTCACCATATAAAGAGTGTCACCGCACTCAAAATAAGCTCTCGAAGGGTGTGGTTGTTGTGATTGGCTCGGGCTAGGTCTGCTGGACTAACTTCTAAAAGCACCACGTACAGGAGGTGCACTAGATACTGGCGGTGCATAATATGACTCTTGGGTCCTAGAAGGGGCTGGAATATGGTGAGTACTAATTTTACAATTTATTTTAGTCTCTTTTCTTTTGATTTTTTGTCCTTTAATTATAATATGAGGTTTTTTATGGTGTGTATTGCTATATTTTTAGAGAAATGAACACATGAAGAGAGTTGAATTAAACTGAAGTGGTATTGAGCAAGAGAGAGTAAAAACAATGCAAAATTTCTTAAGTGGTTCTGCACCTGCGGAACATTGTTCACGCATACGACATCGCATCTGCGAGTGGATAGTCGCATCTGCGGAAATGGGTTATATTACACTGGGACTGCATATGCGGTCAGTAATATGCACTTTCGGAGTAGCTTCTGCGACGATATGGTCCACATCTTCAGAGAAGGAAATTCCACACAAGCATTGCATCTACGACTAGCAGACCGCTTTTGCGGAGTCACACCTGCGATGATTTATTCCGCAGATGCGATCAACAGGCTTCAATTGAGGACGGTGTTGGCATTTCTCATTTTCTCAATTCCAACCCCACAAATACACGGCCCAGCTTATTGGAAACATATCTTTGTCATATTTGACTAGAGAACACAAGTTTTGGAGCTAGTGTTCTTGCACACACACTTGGGTCTTCAAGATTTGAAGCTCTTGGTTGAGAATTTCTTACTCATTTATGCTCATTTCTTCATTTCCTTGCTTTGTATTGAATATGTAGGTGTGTAATATTTTTTCCAACAATTGAATCTTGTTTATGGAAATATTCATATTTAAAGTGTGGATTAAATATCTTCATGTGCTTATGTATTGGATGATTTTTATTTATAATGAAGTGAGTTCTTGTTTCTTTTATTAATCTTGTTATTTAATGTTTCCAAAGGGATTAGATTAATCTAGGACTCGCCCACTTACTTGGAATTAATTTTGGGAAAGATAATTGGGGTTGGGAAAGATTAATTAACAAGAAATTGAGTCTTTAACCCTCACTTTATAGATTCTACCTAGGGATAGGATTGAACTACTAGTATCCATATTCGAGTGTGCTTAATCTCTTAATTGTTTTAGGGATAATTCAATAAGGAAATCTTGTTAGTCTTCGGAAGGAGCTAATATAGAGGCTAATTAATATAAACTCGCTCATATTTGTAAAATCGTGAAATACATTGGATCGTCACTCGAGTGTAATTCCTAATGCATCCATGCTTGTAGCCATTGATAATTTTACTTTCTTTCCAGGTTAGTATTTATTATTGCATTTAGACATAAATATTTTCTCAAAACATTTCAAAGTGTTTGGCTTTGCATGATAAGTGATAATTCTCTTACACACCTAGTCGCCCACATATTGTTCTCTGTGGGATTCGAACCCAACTCATAATTGGGTAAATTATATTGCATGCGATTGTGTCTATTTACTTTATAGTAGTGTATTTGGATGTCATCAAAATTGGCGTCGTTGTCGGGGAACAATTTGGCGTACTTAGGTTGTTTGAGATGTAAGCGTACGTGCTTTACTCCAAACTTGTGAATATTTGTGTAATTATTTTTCTTATATTTTTTATTTATTTTTTATTTTTTTCTTGTTTATTTTCTTAAGTTTGAAAAATGGAATCGCATAATGAAAAAATTAGTTGAATCGTAGTTTTTCATACTTTGATGACCTTTGTCCTTATTGTGGAGGACCAAACTCCTGGAAAAATTGTTTAAATTCTCCCGGTGTCGGATTGTGCGCAAAATGTCAAACCCATGAGTGGAGTATTTGTGATTTGTGAAGTAGTCAAAACGACCATGGGGATAATTGTCCTTATTTGTCCTTCCCTACCCCGAACCCCCTCTATGATGATTCTATTTTGTGATGACAAGTATAGGGATATAGAAGTTGAAGAAGTTGAGCATGGTCCCAAATGGAGAGTTCAAGCTCATGGTGGAATGCCTACTTGAAGGAGGAAACAAAGTGCCATGGAGTAGCTTTTGGAAAATAGTCTCCAAAATGACTTGGCGCTTGAAAGGTTGAACTCAAAAATGGGAGAAATGCTTGAAGATTTAGAGGTCCAAAAAGCCTAGAAATTTGAAGACGAAAATCCCTCTTTGACCCTTGATCAAAATCAGGAAGAACTCTCAAATACTCAAAATGAGAGGATGATGCTCATGTTGGAGGCCATTCTTGAAAATGAGGAGAAACACAACTTGACACTCCAATACTTGAAATACATCTTGACTCAAAATAATGAGAATATCCGCAGTTTAGAAGATCAAATAAAAATATTGATTGAGGCTCACTATGCCCACCAACTTGACAGTGTGGAAAGAGTCAAGAAAAGTCTGACATCGAGGAAGAAAATGAGCTTTATTTTGAGGAATCAAGAATTGAACATCCGCCAACAAACACCATGCTTGTTGGTGATGCCAAGAAAAAAAATAGAATTTGCGTCAAATAGTGTTGTTGAGAAGATGGTTGAATTTGAAACTAGTTTGGGGGAAAAAGAGAATGTCAAAATTCGGAAAAGGTTACATGTTTGGAGGTTATTGTCACATTCCAAGAATTTCTCGACATTGGAATTGTGTGGTGATATGGGAATTGAACTGCACGAGTAAGTGAAGGATTTCAAAGAGGAGAAGCAAGAGCCATACATCTTGCAATCTTAAAATACAAGAAGGAAAAATGATATTCGCACATTAAAGTCAATAAATGCAAAATGAAAAAATTAAATTTCAGCTTGATCATGTACTTACCACCCCCATCGCTCATGGTCATGATCTTGACTCCAAGTTAGGTGACCAATTCATATCGTCCAAGTGGCAAGAAAAGTGGTAAAGTTCACTTGCGTCGTGCCACACCATTAAATGCAGCGATTGCTGGGAGGCAATGTTGTTTTAGACTTCAATACTACACAATATTATAAGTTAATTGTGCAGTACCCAATTTTCGTGTGTTGTCTAATAAGAAGAACCTGGTTCTTCTTGGTGTACTACTTACTACTATTTGCGGAATAATAAAGCAGTAAAGTAAAGACACAGATATTTTACGTGGAAAACACCTGGCTCAAAAGGTGAAAAATTTACGACCTAATCTTCAGTAGGATTTTCTCAAACACTTCACTAAAAACTCTGAGCCAAACGGACTTAGAAAGTAAACTCTTTTGTAATCCTAGGACTAACTCTCTCCTCTTTGTTTCAACTAGCCTCTAGCTAATTTCTACAGACTTCAAGCTAACTCTAACTTGAACAATGTGTACCTATTACAATTGCTTCTATTAAAGCCGAAAAGATACAATGTTAAAACTCCTACTACAACCAACTAGACTCACTGATAAACAGATGGAATTGTTTCTTCTAGTTGAACTGTAGCCTTTGCACAATACTTCTTCTTGCAAATATCTGGGAAATTGGCTTTCAGAAGTTGATTCAATTTAGTCTTTGTGCGTCTTTGTGTCGTGAATTTCAGCAGTAATACTTTGAGTATTTATAAAGTCACTTGTTGAGTTCTGGTCCGATTCTACCTGGGAGAACATGTTCTTATCAAACTCAACTTCCTTCCTTCGTTTCTGTCCTTGCTGAATTCAACTTCTATTCTCTTCATCAGTTTGCAATCTTTTCGTATTAGGAGACATCCTCTTAGTTCTTTGATACTCAGCAATCACTGATATCACACAGTACATCTTCCTCCTTTTATCATCATCGAAAAGTTGCAAAATGATACTTACCAGTTTTAATTATTACTCATGGCCAATTTAGGCAACTGTAGGTGCAAACATGATTAATCATTAAAAGAAACTAATAATGTAAGCTAAATATTAAATCAATACATTCTTCAAAACAACAAGCTTTCATTGATTAACAAGGATCATCAGCACCAAAATAGATTAAAATCAAAACAGCCAGAACATGAGAAAAACAGAATAAAAACTGAAACAAACTAAACACTGTCCCGAATTGGGCACTTGATAAGTTTGGAGGAGGTAGCATTGGACATTCCTAAGGCTGGGATGGTGCAGATGAGGCTGGGTTCTTGTTTTGTAGAAGGGACAACATTTGGTGTAAAACACCTTCATTTTTCTTTTTCTCCTTTGCTAACTCACCTTTTAGAGAATCACGCTCAGGTTCCACCTCAATTAAGCGAGGCTTCAATCGAACGATCTCCATATCCTTTAACTCGCTGTCCTACACTAGAGTATGGACCTTTCTGTTGACTGGTTGATTCTAAGATGAACCAGGATCATATGCCGGGGCATTGACAGTATATCCACAAGACATCAGAGTGTCCTTCCCAGAGAAATCCTTAGCAGTACCCATCTCAGCCTTCTTTGTAGGAACTCCAAACTGAGCAACAATTGTAGTCAGAATAAAGCCATAAGGGATCAAATGGGCTATGGTGCCATTCACCACTCTGTCTAAGAGCTGGATGATAAAAGCTGGCCAGTTGATCTACTTGCCTCTGTACAGACACTCCATGAGGGTTAAATCGATGCAGTTAGCAGTGTGTCTTCGTTCTTGTATAGGCGGCAGGAATTTGATCACAAATTCAAAGAACAATTTTTGCTCAGGCTTCATCTCACTCTTGTACACAGCCCTGGGTTCAAGCTCCTTCTCATTGTCGCAGAATAATCTAGTGATATTGAGAGTTGAGGCCATTCCATCTAAACAGGGCCATCTCTGCCTCGTGTAGTCCTCATAACCCTCAGGTTGAATGTCTAGAATGACTCCCAGTTCTTGAGCATCAAAGGAGACTTCAAATCCATTGACCAATGAGGCAACCCTTCCCCCAATGACTGTGGCATTCCCCATGAACTCCACAACTTCATTTCTGACCAGCCTACCTTCCATGCGAAGGACCATGTCCTTCCAGCCCTGCGCTGCCAGAAAATCCAGTATATACCTCATTCCAGGCTCCTCCAAATCCTTCAACAATTTTTCCTTCAAGATTTTTCTCTTGCAAAACATGGAAACTCTGTTAGTAGAAACTTCTCCAACCTCCTTCTCTTCCTCTCCACTCCATTCTGGATCATCAACCCTCTCAATAATCTGTAATTTCTTCACCTTCTTTATCTTAGACCTTATCATCGAAGCAGTACTCCTAGTGGTGATGGACACAGTAGCTGACTTCTTTGAAGAAGTATTAGCTTTTTTGGGCTTGGGTGTCTTGATAACTACTGGACCAGCCTCATCTTCTTGTTTGACCAGGTCTAACAACCCTTCATCATCAACAATAACAGGTTCCCCTACCTTTGCTTTCCCCTTCTCAGCCTTCTTTCTTTTGCTCTCTTTCAGAGCTTTTCCAATTTCTCCTCCTCTTCTCGTACAGTATTTCTCGCAGTACGTACCCTAGAAACAGGTATACCCACATAATCAACACTTTTCCTTTTCTTTGAAGGAACTGAGGCTTTAGAATTTTTGGAATTTGGAGTCCTTCTCTTCTTGGGGTTGTATGAGTCCCCCAGCTTCTTCAGTCTTTCAGCCAAAGTTTCTTCCCTAGAAGAAACATGTTCATCTATTTCCTTCCTTAACTTCTCCAACCCATCAGCAGCTTCCTGAACTTCAGTAGTTCCCCCTAAAACCATGACATCTTCTTCATGATTTTCAAGGACGGGGTCACAAATTGCAAGTGTGGTACCATCCTCCCCGGATCCCCTCACATATACTTCACCCTCGTTCTCAATATTTTTCTCTTTGCCAAATATTCTTTGCCTACTTGGCACTTCCACATCCACAACAGACCCCACCAACACAAATCGATTTTCAGCAGAATTCAAATAAGAGGTAACATCAGTATTACCTTTCCCAACACTGGATGAACCAGGTGCTTCGTCTTCATTCGCTGGTTTCAATGAATCATTGGATGATTCTTGTTTGGAGCCTTCCTCACCACGTAACAATTCTTCCAAGAATTTTGCTCTTGAACCAGATGCCACAGATTTACGTGCAAGAACCTTAACACGACGGGTTTTGGGGGCTTGGGTAGGGTTTGGTGTGGGTTCAGGGATTGTAGAGTGTTATGGGGTTAATGATTTTTCAGGAGACTCGGAACAATAGACTGAGGGAGAGTTTGAGTTGGATTCATAGTTTTCCCCTTCATAATCTCTGTTTGGTGATGAGTCAGAAGAAGATGGTGGACGAGACGACATGATTTTGATTTTGTTAGAGAGAGAAGAAAATAACAGGTAGTAGAGATTTTGAGTTGAGTAAGTTGAACAAGGTTCGACTGTTGTTTTATGCACAATGGGTAATGATGGCCTATTTATAACGTGTGGCTGGGGAGATTACAACGTAAGTGTATTAACCCAAGTAGGATCCTAGTCGATTGAGAACTGTTAGCGATTGGACATTGTTTAGACAGTTACTTTCCCCTTAACACTAGGATAATTAATTGAGACGAGACTTCTTGAAACTGGTTCATCATTTGGGTAAGTACGAGAATTGAATTTGAACCATAAATGGATAGAGTCCTGCTCATGTATGACTGTACTTGAATTAATACATGTATGGAGATGAGAACGTACCTTGTCAGTCACGTAAACCAGCATGGATGAACCAGGTTCATCCTGTTAAAAATATTTATTTTTCCTCAATTCACAAATATAGAGAAACCTCATTAATACATGGCAAAAGAGTATGGCAATAAAGATATAGTACTGAGCAATGATTAATCTGATTAAGTAACTAATTAAAAATTTCTAGCCAAAATAAACTTTTTTTTTCAATTCTGTTTTTCAATTAGGTGATCTTAATCATCCCTAATTTAAGCATGTTTCTCTCATAATGCTCCCTACTTAATGCTTTGGTAAATATATCAGCAATTTGACGATCAGTAGCGCAGAATTCGGTTGAGATCATTCCCTTTTCATAGATGTCCCTCAGGAAATATTCCCTAACATCTATGTGCTTAGTTCTCTTGTGATGAACCAGGTTCTTAGTCATACTAACTGCACTAGTTATACAAAAGTGCAGGAGTTGTTGGTTGATCTATAGCAACTGGGCACAACAAGAGGCTGCAGCCACATATTCAGCTTCAACAGTATACAAGGCTATTGAATTTTGTTTCTTGGTGGCCCAAGAGACAAGGCAGGAGCCCAAAACGTGATCCATGCCTGAAGTACGTTTCCTGTCAACCAGGAAACCTGCATAGTCAGCATCAACATATCCTACAAGGTTAAAATTACTACCTTTAGGATACCAAAGGCACAATTCGGTGGTGCCCTTCAAATATCATAAAATTCTTTTTACTGTAGTGAGGTGGGACTCCTTTGGATTGGCTTGAAACCTAGCACATGGTCCCGCACTGAACGCAATATCAGGTCTACTTGCAGCAAGATAGAGTAGATACCCAATCATCCCTCTGTATGTCTTCTGATGAACGGATGAACCAGGTTCGTCCACATCCAATTTTGTAGTTGTGGCTATTGGGGTATCTATCTCCTTTGAATCATCCATTTGAATTTATTGAGGAGTTCTTTCACATACTTCTATTGATGTATCATTGTGCCATGTGGAGTTTGTTTGATTTGCAAACCTAAGAAGAAGGTTAGCTCACCCATCATACTCATTTCAAACTCACTCCCCATTAATGTAGCAAATTCTTTGCTATGATTTTCAGTAGTTGCCCCAAATATGACATCATCAACATATATTTGCTCAATCAGAAGATCTTTTCCCTTTCCCTTTAGGAACAAAGTACTGTCTATCTTTCCTCGTTTGTACCTATGTTCCAGCAGGAATTTTGACAATCTCTCGTACCAAGCTCTAGACGCTTGCTTTAGACCATAGAGAGCCTTGTCAAGTTTATATTCATGATCAGGTGACTCTTTGCTTTCAAAACTAGGAGGCTGTTTTAGAAATACATCTTCCTTCAAATAGCCATTAAGAAAGACACTCTTTGCATCCATCTGATGAAGAGTGAAATCCATGTGTGCAGCAAATGATATAAGAAGTCTGATTGCCTTCAATCTTGCCATAGGAGCAAAGGTCTCATCATAGTCAATTCCTTTTTCTTGGTTGTATCCTTGAACAACCAGTCTAGCCTTATTTCTTGTAATAGTTCCATCCTTATCGAGCTTGTTCCTGAAGACCCACTTTGTGCCAGTTAATGATCTGTCTAGTGGTCTGGGTACCACGTGCAATACTTGACTTTTTTCAAATTGATTCAGCTCTTCTTGCATGGTTGTTACCCAATCAATATCTTGCAGGGCTTCCGCAATGTTCTTTGGTTGAATCAAGGATAGAAATGCATCAAACGTTTTGATTCCAGATCTCAAGTCTGTTATGATGTTCTCAAGAAGGTGAGAACTCTGATATCTGTGTGGTTTGAGTACCAGTTTTTCACTTCTGGATTTTTCCATGTTGTCTTGTAGTTGTGGAACATAATCAGGTCCAGTATTTCCATGCAGAAATCCCCCTGTTGAGTTGCGTGGGGTTGTTGAACCTGGTCCATCATCTGTTCCATCTGTCATAGGAGCTTCAATGTGGTCATTTCTCCTCACCAGTCCAAGCTCATCATCTTCTGGTTCCTCTGGTTCTTCATAAGTCTCCTTATCAGATTCTCCAATTGCCATGAGAGCCTGATCTTCTGTCTCACCATCTTCTGATTCTTAATCTGAACTTTCCCCCAAGCAGCAACCATAGCCTTTGTTGTGTTTGTCTTGGGTTGAACCTGTTCGTTCCTTCTGTTCCTTCTCTCAGATCTTTCCTTTTTCCACTCTACTTCCCACTGAGGAAAGTTTTTAATGAGATGGTGAGTCTTACCACATCTATAGCATCCCTCATTAGCTGACCTTTCTGGTGCCTTTTCCTTATTGAAGTTTCCTCCCCTGGAGATTCCCTTCTTCCTCATGAGAAAGTTTCTGAATTTTCTTTGGTTATCATGGCCATATCATCCTCCTCCAGATCAGCTCCCTCAGTGATCCTCAGTGGTAGACTTATATCCTTCTTTGGGGCATCCATCTTCATGGGTTTCCTTCTGAGTTCATAAGCAGTGAGGTGTCCAATCAACTCATCTAGTCTAAGGGTTGCCATATTTTTAGATTCCTGGATAGTAGTGATCTTCCTTTCCTAGGAGATAGGCAGAACCCTTGTCAAGATCTTTTCTACCTTTTCTTCTTCAAGTATGATTCTTCCAAGAGACTTGAGATCATTTGTCAAGGTTGTGAACCTTGTGTACATTTCGTGAATTGTCTCTCCTT
This sequence comes from Nicotiana paniculata, assembly GCA_005239505.1. Taxonomy (NCBI): domain Eukaryota; kingdom Viridiplantae; phylum Streptophyta; class Magnoliopsida; order Solanales; family Solanaceae; genus Nicotiana; species Nicotiana paniculata. The sequence continues at coordinate 138,379 of ML336600.1, read as the reverse complement.
CTTTCATAGTGAAGTTTTCATACTGAGAGTATAGTAGCGTACCTCCAGACCTCTTCACTCGAGTTGTTCCTTCATGGGCTACTTGTAAGGTATCCCAGATTTCCTTGGCAATGGTGCATCTTTGGATTCTACTATATTCATCTGGTCCTAATCCACAAACTAGCTACTTCTTTGCTTTGGCATTCTTCTCCAATTTCTTCAGATCTTCAGCCGAGCAGCCGACCCTAGTCTTAGGTACATCTACACCTTCAGCAGTTTTCTTCACTATTGCAAGTGGTTCATCAGTGACTATGTCTCAAAGTTCGTAGTCCTCTCCATTAAGGTGGTCCTTCATTCTATTCTTCCACCAAGAATAGTACTGGCCATTGAAGAGTGGTGGCCTTGCAGTTGATTGACCTTCCCAGTTCCCAGGTGGTGCACTCATCTTGATCTTTTCCAAGGTGCTAGCCTTTTCAAAGAAACTTGCTCTGATACCAACTGTTGTTTTAGACTTCAATAGTACACAATATTAAAAGTTAATTGTGCAGTACCCAATTTTCGAGTGTTGTCAAATAAGATGAACCTGGTTCTTCTTCGTGGACTACTTACTACTATTTGCGGAATAATAAAGCAGTAAAGTAAAGACACGGATATTTTATGTGGAAAACACCTGGCTCAAAAGGTGAAAAAATCACGACCTACTCCTCAGTAGTATTTGCTCAAATACTTCACTAAAAACTCTGAGCCAAACGGACTTAGAAAGTAAACTCTTTTGTAATCCTAGGACTAACTCTAATGCTCTTTGTATCAACTAGCCTCTAGCTAATTTCTACAGACTTCAAACTAACTCTAACTTAAACAATGTGTATCTATTACAATTGCTTCTATTAAAGCTGAAAAGATACAATGTTAAAACTCCTACTACAACCAACTAGACTAACTGATAAACAGATGGAACTGTTTCTTCTAGTTGATCTGTACCCTTTGCACAATACTTCTGCTTGCAAAGATCTGGGAATTTTGCTTTCATAACTTGATTCAGTATAGTCTTTATGCGTCTTTGTGTCGTGAATTTCAGCAGTAATACTTTGAGTATTTATAAAGTCAGTTGTTATGTTCTGGTCTGATTCTACCTGGGAGAACAAGTTCTTATCAAACTCATTTTCCTTCCTTCGTTTCTATCCTTGCTGAATTCAACTTCTATTCTCTTCATCAGTTTGCAATTTTTTCATATTAGGAGACATCCTATTAGTTCTTTGATACTCAGCAATCACTGATATCTCTTATGCTTGTACGATTCTTATGCCAACTACTCTGTTCAGGTGTGTATGATTTGATGGACCTGGTTCAACTTGTCAATATTTCTCAATCTTCAAAACCCATTCAGTGACATGGGCCAACAAGCAACCTATCGTTTTCAAAATTCTTAGTCGTTTTTGAATTTTTTTTTCTTAGAATAGTTTATTATGTTATTTATGAACTCTGGTGAAACCGCACCTGCGGACAAAGGCACGCATGTTCGCTTTTGAATATGTGAAGTTATAAAGCGCAGATGCAAAATACACTCTGGTGCGATAAAATTATCGCAGAAGCGGCTTCGCAGAAGTGCTTCTATTACTGCATGTGAGTAAGTCGTGCAGGTTGAATGAACAAAGCCCTCATTTCATCAGGTAATACTCTAACTCTCCCCCCCCCCCCAACTCAAACCCTTCCATCTCTCACATAACTGCTACTCAAATTCTCCATTGCTCTCGATTTTTACTGCTCTCACAGAAGACAATCTGGTAATCATCAATACCCTTCTCTCTTAGTTGCTCTCTTTTAAATTTATTTAAAGCATTCCCCACATTCAATTAGGGTTGGTTTTAGGAGTGAGGGACATTGGTTGACAATATATTTGTGTGTGTTGTTGATGATGAAAAAGAATTTTGGGGGAAATTTGAGTACCCAATTTATTTAAAGCATAACTTCTCGTTGCTTGTCATGTGTTCGAGAAATTGACCGAAAGAAACTTTGCTGGTAAGTTCCTTAAAATCATGTTTAATTACGTCTTATAAACTTGTAGAGAAAAAATATAGAAGTCTTGAGTACAAATTTTTTGCCAGAAACGTGATTTAAATTGAAGTAGAGTCAGTAATTGCTAGGTTTTTGAAACCCCTGATGAACACCGGTGAAGCAAAAAAGTGCCGCGATGCCTTCTTCGCATGTGTGATTTCCTGTCAGCTAGGAAACTCCGTAGAAGTTAAAGAAATCCCGCATAAGAGGGACTGCACCTACGATGGTTTGTTCGCAAGTGCGGTAACTGGCAAATTTTTCAAAAACCAGTGGCTTTGCGATTTTGGCTTGTTGGGTCCACTCGACTTGATTCTTTGTCCTAATTGCATTATTTTTAATTGCTTAACTTTATTCTAATGCCCGACTAATTTTTTCTTGATTTTAAAGGTACTTCGTGCTTAAAATGGTCCCGAACATGAACGACATACCCTGGTTGATCACAAAATTGAAGAAGTGGCTGAGAATTTGAACTATGATGCTAACAGATTCATGTCTTCCCAGCGTCAAGCCCGGTATTATGATGATCTCCTCACAAAGAAGCTCAAACTTGAGAAGGGAATTGCGAATGACAAAGTGGCTGAGCTCCTTGCATATTTCCGTGGCCGACTAGTTTCAAGAGGTTGGACCTGCTTCATCCCCACTCCATGCAAAGACAATGTGGAATGTGTTAGGGAATTTTACACCAATTTAAGGCGTACACATTTCCCAAACCATGAAATTACAATAAGGGAAAAAGACTGTGAAATTCAGAGTTGAAGAGATAAAATGTCTATGGGCTCCCAAATCATCTGCTCGAGCGAATGCAAGAAAGAGATAGATGCGATGATGGTGATTGTCTAGTCGCAACGTTTTGTCCTTCAGGTCATAGAGTGACTTGGGCTCAAAAGAAAAAAGGCATCAAATATAATGATTTCACAGCAAAAGGAAAAATGTGGTTGTATATCATTGCGAGCAGAGTGTCTCCTTGTGGGAACGTGTCTGATGTCCCATATACCAGGGTGTCACGACATGAAATTCCCACCACCGGGACCGTGATGGCGCCTAACATCTCACTTTCTAGGCTAGCCGACGTTAAAGTATTTATAACTCAAATCTTATACAATTCAGTAATTAGTAGCAAATAAACTAATAAGAGTACGGAATATTATAACGACTTTATCATTAATCACTACCCGGATCTGGTGTCACAATTCTCGAGCAATCTAGAATTTACTAGAAGTACAAGTTTGAAAGAAGTGCAACTGTTTGAAAGAAAGAAACAGTAAAAATAGCGAGGATAAACGGGGACTTCAAGGTTTGTAAACCCCAACAGATCTACCTTGAGTCTCCGGATAGCGGGTCATATAGCAAAAGCATCAATCAACCTGAGCCGGTACAAAAATATGCACAGAAAGTGCAGAGTGCTGTATCAGTACAACCGAGTCGATATACTGGTAACTGTCGAGCCTAACCTCGATGAAGTAGTCACGAGGCTAAGACAAGACACCTATAATCAAACATGTACATTTTAACAATGTATATGCAAATAACACTAAAGAGCTAAACAAGTAATATCGGGAGGGGAAACACACTGAGGGGAAGTAAGAGATAGAAAATTACAGAAGAAAGACAACTTGAACAGTAATAGACTATGAACCAATAAGAATCAATGAACACAGTAAAGGAAAAGTGCATGGCATCACCCTTCATGCTTTTACTCTCATCCTCACCATAAATTTAACAGAAATGGCACGGCATCACCCTTCGTGCATTAACTCTCATAACATGGCACGACAACACCCTTCGTGCATTACACTCATGATATGGCACAACATCACCCTTCGTGCATTATCACTCTCCCCCACCAAAATAATAAACAAAGACCGCAGGGAGATAGAAACAACAAGATCAAGTCTTACATAAACTTTTTGTTCAACCGTACCAATCTCAACTTGATTCAACACCAATCAATATCAAAATCCTTAACATGATAATAATGATCAACATCACAAATAACTAGTGTAAGCATGAATAATACAATCTAGGAAAGCAATAATTACGAGAACAAGACTACTCGCATGCTATAATCCAACAACCACGCATAGGTACTTGGCACCTCACCTATATGTGGTACCCAACATTTAAACACGTAGCACATACGGAATTAAGTCCTAATCCCTTAAGCCAAGGTTAACCACGACACTTACCTCGCTCCAACGGCCAACTCAAACATCAATCACCGTTTTCCCCTTCAAACAAGCTGCTGAACCAATAGAATCTACAAATTGCCAATCGAACAATTAAAATAAAGCCTTAGGAACTACCAACGATTACAAAGAATTAAATTAAGGCCATTTTTTAAAAAGTCAACAAAAGAAACCACCCAGGCCCGTTTGGTCTAAACAATGAATTTCAAATAAAAACCCGATTACCCATTCACCGCCGAGCCCGATTATATAATCATTTTTGGAATCTGACCTCAATTTGAGTTCTAATTCCCCAATTTATCAAATCCTTAGTTTTTACCCAAAAATAACCAATCTCACCATGAAAAACCTTAGATTTTTGGTTGAATCTTATTAAAAAGTAGTGAAAGTGTCACGACCCAATTTCCCCTCCGTTAGGTATCGTGACGACTCCTAGTCTTAAGGACTAGGTAAGTCTGTCATTATTAAACATTAATCCTAATACAAGAATCATTTAAGTGTTTTTTTTAAATAAGTCTCTACACCTTACACATCTTCCCAAAACCCGATAAGTACAAGTCATAAGCTTTACAGAATTTACACTATAATTCATAAATACCACTATTCTGGAACAAGTACAACCTGGAATGCTGGAGCGGGTTTACCTTGAGTCTCCACAACCGTGTTGCTAACTATCGATCGGCTGGCTATGCAAAACCTGGAATCTGCACAAATATGTGCAAAAGTGTAGTATGAGCACACCACAACAGTGCGCAGTAAGTATCAAGGCTAACCTCGGTTAAGTAGTGACGAGGACTAGTCAAGACATCCACTGGTCTAATAAAACGAACATGAATAAATATAGAAAATGACGGAATATGACATTTGTACAAAGATTACACAATATAATGAAATACATAACAATGCAATGCGGGAGGAAAACAGTAATAAAATCAACGGAATATCATAATATTACAGAAAAATGGACGGGAACACAGCCAAAAACCGAAACCCACAATACCGTATGAACAAGTAATAACTCAGCACTATGATAATCTCCACCACTGATCTTAGCCAACAACTCCAACAATTTAATCAAACCTTCGAATATAATCTTTCACCCACTAGTTTATACTAAAGACCTTAAATATATTCGTTTCAAAATAGGAAACTTCTTTTGAAAGGTACTTCCTCCGAATACATATATCTACTTTACAGAAGGAAATCTTTACATGTAATTTCTTCAAGATAAGCCTTTTTAAAATATAATTTCCCAATAAATGTATTTCGAACTTAATTTTCGATAGAACAAGTACACGGCATCACCCTTTGTGCTTTTACTCCCGTCCTTCCCATAGGAATCGACAGTTACGACACGTAAATTAAGCAAATTAATCAAGTAAAAGACATTGACAGTGCAACAACAACTAAGATAAAAGTCAAGTGCAGAACAATAACAATAAGTCACACCAAATATGTAAGTACAACAATAGCAACTCTAAGTAAAGGCACAATGTATACACAGGGAAACAAATATCACATCATAATGCATGTCCCTCGTCCTCACCTGCACGTAAACACCCTTCGTGCCATGAACTCACAATAATATGGCACGACATAACCCGTCGTACATTAGCACCCAATCACCATGTCACGCACGGTATCACCGTTCATGATTTTACTCTCAATAATATGGCACGACATCACTCTTCATGCTTTTAATTTCAATAATATGGGACAACATCAACCTTCGTGCTTTTACTCTCAATAATATGGCACGACATCACCCTTCGTGCTTTTAATTTCAATAATATGGCACGACATCAACCTTCGTGCTTTGCACTCTTTCCTCACATGATAATGAATATAGACAAATGGCACGGCATCACCTTTCGTGCTTTACACTCTTCCTCACCCAAACAAATGAAATGATATCATTCAGACAAGGGAATCAACAACATAAAAAATAATAGAAACCATATTGTCCCGGCAAGGGAGTCAACAATGGAAACAATATCATCAACAACATGAACAATAATAGAAACCATACTATCCCGGCAATGGGGTCAACAATGGAAACAATATCATCAACAACATGAACAATAATAGAAACCATACTATCCCGACAAAGGAGTCAATAATGGAAACAATATCATCCCAACAAGGGAAACAACTATAACCAGTCTTGCTTAATTAATTAGCTTCACGAAATAAATCCCAACTTGAATCAATGCTCTGCAATAGGAAATGCCAAGAAAATAACATCAACATGTATAATCATCAAGTTAGGCCTAAGTAGTGCCTAATGAAAGATCATATGAATCACAATATACGACCCACAGACACGCTTGACAACAACATATAATACTCCAATTACTGCTAAACAACTATAGGGTGAGGTAATACAACTTTTTGCTAAGTAAGAAGTTTATGAAGAAAAATATAGAATGATGATATAAGAGGTAAAACCTCCAGTCAAGTCTATTAAGATCAAGTAAGCAACAAAGGAAATCTAAAATCAAGTAATTCTAATTTAAGCAGGAAGAGATGAAACTAGCAATCAAGAACTCAGTCATAGCAGTTACAACTTCATACACAGGAATATAAGGACGTAAGAATACAAAAAGGCCAACCTTCTACAAATAAGTCCGAGTACGCACTCGTCACCTCGCGTACACGGGCTATAATAAACATAGAAGACTCAAATCCTAAGGGGTAGTTCCCCCACACAAGGTTAGGCAAGATATTTAGCTCAAAGACGACAACCCGGTACTCTAAAATGATCTTCTCGGGAAAGACCTCCGGACAACTCAAAATCAACTAAAACAACTTCAAAATACACATAAAACATATAAGGAACTATTCCGAATAATAAAGTTTTAGTCTTTACAAAAATATAAAAATCAACCCAAAAGTCGACCCTCGGGCCCGCACCTAGGAACCCGTAAAATTTTACAAAACACGAATATCCATTCCAATACGAGTTCAACCATACAAAATTTATCAAATTCCGACACCATTTGATCCCTCAAATCACGAATTTTAATTTTAGAAATTTTCTTTAAAAAACAACATTTGTCTAAACTCAAAACACAAATTAAATGATGAAAATAAATATAAAATCATGGGATATATTTAATTCTAGTCGAAGAACACTTACCCAAATTAAATTTCGTGAAAAACCCACCAAAAATCGCCAAGAACCGAGCTCTAGAAGTCAAAATGTGATAAAAATGGCCAAAATCTGGATTTTGGACTATATTATGTTTGCCAAGATATATGAGCATTGCAATGGCAGATCAAAGTCAATTGTCATATAACCTCACACGGACTCGCTCGAGGTTTCAAATCACATAAAAGAACACCAAAACGACGAATCAAACTTATGAATTTTCAAATCTTCAATTATCAAAACTCGTGCCGAAACCTATCAATTCAACCCGGAATGACGCCAAATTTGGCAAAAAAATCATAAATAACACAACGGACCTACAGCCACTCTCGGAATTCCATTCCGAGCCCGATATCAAAATTTCACGTATCGACCAAAATCGCCAAAATTCTAATTTTTGCCGAATTACCTCAAATTACTCTACGGATCTCCAATACATTTTCCAGACGTGCTCCTAAGTCTAAAATCATCATACCAAGCTGTTGACATAACCCAAAACTCATTCCAAGGCTGTTCACTCAAAAGTTAAACCTCCGATCAACTTCTATCACTTAAGATTCAAAAATTGAAATTTTCCTTCCGATTCGACTCTGGATTATCCGGTAACTGAATCTAACCACGCACGCCGGTCGATATACACAATATGAAGTTGTTCAAGACCTTACGCCACCGAACGAAGCTTAAATTCTCAAAACAACCGGTTAGGTCGTTACATCCTCCCCCTCTTAAAAATAACGTTCATCTTCGAACGTGTCAAGATTCACCTCAAACTCATCCAATCACTAATTGCACACTTCCAACACACAGCCGCGGGTGATCCCACGTCACCCCAACCTATATAATCCTGATGGCACAATCACAACTGCAATATAGCTTTCCCATTACCGTCGATAAGCCTCACACCTAAATTTCTCACCTTCTACTCATTTCCAAATGACCCGATTCTAAATCCATACCCGACATTAGCCTCAACCAGCTGCATTAACTCATGACTATACCCATAAGGTACGACCACACAATATAGCACATCACACATGGGCTCAAAATAACACTTTTGATCACAATAGTTGCCCGAAATCAACTCAGCACTGGCAATTAGCCTCACATAAGAAATAACTCTATTTCCAAGCCCCATAATACTTACAATGATGCAATAAACATAAATACCTCATTATTAGACACCCGAATCACCGAGCCACAACTAACACCACCGGGCACACATTCCGCAAGCTAAACTAAAGAAGCACATACCGAAATGACTATATATGAAAATATAAACATATAAAGGAACTATAAAACAAGCCCATAGGCACGACTCTCTATCAATACTGACTTACAAAAGCAATATAACAAGGAAGAAGCAAAGCATATGAACAAATCACACGGATCCCATCTTGATAAAATTTCCACCGCGGTACTCAGCCTGGTCCAAATATATCAAACAACAAATATCACAAGGATCTCTCCCTCAACTCTATATCACATCCCGAATATATATCATACCAATTGAAATGTCCCGCTAACTCAAGTCATTAGCGTCAACGATGATCTTTCCATCTCTCACCAACGTCAGATCTTCTCCTTTAAGACGAAGCATCTTTTATCTCGGCTAACAAAATCATAACGCTCACTTAACTCACATCTCAATGAAGTATCAAATCACAGCTCCTAAATAAAATACTTAAGAAAAATCACATAAAGCTCACCATGATGAACAACAAGGACTCGCTACTAGTCTCACCACCCTCAATGCTGAATAAAAGAAAGACAAACACGGGTTACCACTCATAGAATCTCCCAACAGGAGCAAACATGAAAATACAGTGCCAGGCATGAAACTCACTCATAAATAAAGCAACAAATAAGGGAAATTCGTCCCGAACAACAGAACTATAATGAAATACAAATGGTGCACCTCTGCAACATATCAAAACATGCGTGTATGAACATCTGGCACAACGGCCTCCAGCCTACTACACAAAACATACCAATGGGTCAGGCCTCCCCCTCCTATGCGCCCTCTACTCACCTGAATACCCCCGCTGCGACAAACCTATTTGGATCCTTGAATAACAACTCACCCTGTGACTGATATCTCCATACTCAAACAACCTCTCTACCGACGTGGCTGTGGAAACTGTGTGATATGTGTACTCTAAGATCGATGAGTACCTAAAACCCCATGCGAAGCTGGTAATGCAAAATGAACCAACTGACCCACAATACCTCTACCGTGCCGTACCCTGCCTCCATAAGAAGGACCAGTAGATCTCTCCGGCCTACGAAGCCTCCCTGTACTCTCTCTCCTAAACTCGTCTGTCCTCTCGCTCTAAGTCCCACATGCCCTCTAATCGGCGAGCGATCCCTACTACATGGTGGAACGAGACATCTGACTCCAACCTAGGGTCGTGCTGAACCAAATACCATGCCTGAGCCCCTCAATGGATCTACGGACTCGTCTCCTAACTGAAGCAACCAGGGGAGGTCCATACCTGGACGACTCACTGAATTTGACAGCATACTCTAATACTGACATAGCGCCCTGGCGCAGCTACTCAAACTCTGCGCGCCATGCATCTCGGAGGGACTGGAGTGCAAACTCCCTCAAAAACATCTCTTAAACCTAAATCCATGCAAGTGAAGTTAACTCGGCCGGGCTACCCCAACTCATATGCCTACCATCACTGACAAGTCATTCCTTTGAAATGAGACGTGACAAAAGCAACCCCACTCGACTCCGTAATACCCATAGTACGGAGGATGCAGTGACACTCTTCCAGAAAACCCTGGCATCATCTGTCGCCAATGCACTGAAAGTAGGAGGCTGGTATTCCTTTTACCTCTTAAGTCTGAGTTGTCCTTCCTCGGTTGTTGCTACTCTACCCACGGGCTGAACTGAAACCACATGCTGTGCTACCATGACAACTGAAACCTGACCAACATGATCTCGTTGTTCTATAATGTAGGCGGTGGGAGTCTAAACTCCTCCCCTGATATGTGAAGTAGCTGGTGCACCCGGAATCAATCCAGCCTGAGTTAGTGTACCAGTTATGCTCAAAACTGCACCCAGGTCTCCTGATGTCCGGGCGCTACAACAGGCGCTTCCGGTACTTGTTCTCCCACTCGAACTACTGGCGGCTCTTCAACGGATGCTCTGATTTTGGCACGTGCTTCTTGTCGACCTATGCCCCTAGTGACCTCTGCTCCAGGTGTAATATTATCGGAAACTACATCTCGTGTCCTCACCATCATTAAGAGGGTGGAACGGTGATTTCAAACTTCAAGATCAATGAACTCGCACGATAGGAATGAAGGAAGTGACATTGTCCTAATAGTCCCGTAGCCTCTCAAAGATAAGTACAGACGTCTCCGTACCGATCCGCAAGACACTACAAAACTCGCTTATGACTCATCGAACCTATGAACCTAGAGCTCTAATACCAATTTGTCACGACCCAACTTCCCTTCCGTTGGGTATCGTGACGGAAGCTAGTCTTAAGGACTAGGTAAGCCTGTCATTATTAAACATTAATCATAATAGAAGAATCATTTAAGTGTTTTTTTTAAATAAGTCTCTACACCTTACACATCTTCCCAAAAACTGGTAAGTACAAGTCATAAGCTTTACAGAATTTACACTAGAATTGCTAAATACCATTGTTCTGGAGTAGGTACAACAATGTATAAGCAAATAAGACGGTGACTCTGAAACCCGCGAATGCTGGAGCTGTTTTACCTTGAGTCTCCACAACAGAAACTGCGCTGCTTACTATAGATTGATCGGCTATGTAAAACATAGAATCTGTACAAAAATGTGCAGAAGTGTAGTATGAGCACACCACAACGGTGCCTAGTAAGTATCAAGGCTAACCTCGGTGAAGTAGTGACGAGGACTAGTCAAGACACCCACTGGTCTAATAAAACGAACAAGAATAACTATAGAAAATGACAGAATATGACATTTGTACAAAGATTACAGAATATAATTAACTACATAGCAATGGAAGACGTGAGGAAAATAGTAATAAAATCCACGGAATATCATAATATTACGCATAAAAATTGACGGGAACATAGAAAAAAACCGAAACCCACAATACAGTAAGAACAAGTAATATCTCAACACAGCGATATTCTCCACCTCTGACCTTAGCCAACAACTCCAACAATTTAATCAAACATCCGAATATAACCTTTCACCAACCAATTTATATTAAAGACCTTAAATATATTTGTTTCAAAATAGGAAACTTCTTTTGAAAGGTACTTCCTCCGAATACGTATATACAATTTACAACAGGAAAGTCTTTAGATGTAATTTCTCCAAGATAAGCGTTTTTAAAATATACTTTCCAAATAAATGTATTTCGAACTTACTTTCCGATTGCACGACATCACCCTTCGTGCTTTTACTCTGGTCCAATAAGAATTGACAGTTACGACATGTAAATTAATCAAATTAAGCAAGTAAAAGACATGGACAGTGCAACAACAATTGAGATAAAAGTCCAACACAAGAAAATAACAATAAGTCACACCAAATATGTAAGTACAACAATAACAGCTCAAGGTAAAGGCACAATGTATACATGGGGAAACATATATCACATCATAATGCATGTCCCTCGTCCTTACCTTCACGGAAACACCCTTCGTTCCATGAACTCACAATATTATGGCACGACATCACTCTTCGTGCATTAGCACTCTATCACAATATCATGCACGACATCACCCTTCGTGCTTTTACTCTAAATAATATGGAACGACATCACCCTTCGTGCTTTTAATTTCAATAATATGGCACGACATCAACCTTCGTTCTTTTACTCTCAATAATATTGCATGACATCACCCTTTGCGCTTTTAATTTAATTAATATGGCACGACATCAACCTTCGTGCTTTACACACTTTCCTCACATGATAATGAATATAGACAAATGGCAAGGCATCAACCTTCGTGCTTTACGCTCTTCCTCACCCAAACAAATGAAATTATAGCATACAGACAAGGGAATCAATAACATAAACAATAATAGAAACCATATTGTCCTGGCAAGGGGATCAACAATGGAAACAATATCATCAGCAGCATGAACAATAATAGAAACAATACTGTCCCGGCAAGGGAGTCAACAATGGAAAAAATATCATCAACAACATGAACAATAATAGAAACAATACTGTCCCGGCAAGGGAGTCAACAATGGAAAAAATATCATCAACAACATGAACAATAATAGAAACCATATTGTCCCGACAAGGGAGTCAACAATGAAAACAATATTATCCCGGCAAGGGAAACAACTATAACCAATCTTGCTTAATTAGTTAGCTTCACGAAATAAATCCCAACTTGAATCAATTCTCCGCAATAGGAAATGCCAAGAAAATACCATCAACATGGAAAATGATCAAGTTAGGCCTAAGTAGTGCTTAATGAAAGATCATATCAATAACAATATACGACCCACGGGCATGCTTGCAACCAACATATAATACTCTAATTACTGCTAAAAAACTATAGGGCGAGGTAATACAAATTTTAGCTAAGTAGGAAGTTTATGAAGAAAAATATAGCATGATGATATAAGAGGTAAAACCTTCAGTCAAATCTGTTAAGATCAAGTATACAACAAAGGAAATCAAAAGGCAAGTAATTCTAGTTTAAGTAGTAAGAGATGAAACTAGCAATCAGGAACTTCTCGGGCAAAAATCCTAACAATCAATAAGTAAGGGGTAGTTCACCCACAAAAGGTTAGGCAAGATACTTACCTCAAAGATGACAACCCGATACTCTAAATGAACTTCTCGGGCGAAAAGACCTCCGGACGACTCAAAATCAACTAATATAACTTCAAAATATGCGTAAAACGTATAACGAACTATTCCGAATAATATTGTTTCAGTCATTACAAAAATATAAAAATCGACCCTCGGGCCCGCACCTCCGAACCCGTACAATTTTACAAAATCAGAATATCCATTCCAATACGAGTTCAACCATACAAAAATTATCAAATTCCAATACCATTTGGTCCCTCAAATCACGATTTTGCATTTTAGAAATTTTCTTCAAAAACCAACATTTTCCACAACTCAAAAGACAAACTAAATTATGAAAATAAAGATAAAATCATGGAATATAATTAATTCTCGTCGAAGAACACTTACCGAATCGAATTTCGTGAAAAACCTACCAAAAATCACCAAGAACCGAGCTCTAGAAGTCAAAATGTGAAAAAAATGGCCTAACCCTATATTTTGGACTATATTCTGTATGCCCAGATATTTGAGCTGCGATCGCGAACCAAAGGACGCGATGACATAGAAGAAAAATGTTACTGGCCAAAAAGGTACTATGCGATCGCGGATAAGTTGATGCGATCGAATAGGAGGGAATTATGGTCACTGTCCAGTGGTGCGTCGTGAACGCGACAAGGGGAATGCGGACGCAGAGAAGAAGAAAAGGAGAGCTACGCGAACGCAGGGTTTCCTATGCGAACCCGCAATGAAGGAAAAACCAACTGCCTCAGTTGTGCGAACACGAATGGTGTAGATGCGATCGCGAACCTGACTATGCGAACACTTGAAGGAAGGTCTGGGCGAATTAGAGCAACACTGTGCGATCGCGACTACTGCTATGCGGTCGCATAGAAGGAAACCAGAAGACAGGTTCAATAGTGGAAAATAAGGGAAAGTTGAACTGAAGCCTATCCGAAACACACCCGAGATCCCCGGGACCCCATCCAACCATACACACAAGTCATATAACCTCACATAGACTTGCTCAGGGTTTCAAATCACATGAAACAACACCAAAACGACAAATCAAACAAAAAATCAAACTTATGAATTATCAAATCTTCAATTATCAAAACTCGTGCTGAAACCTATCAATTCAACCCATAATGATGCCAAAATTTTCAGACAAATCATATATAACACAACAGACCTGCATCCACTCAAGCAATTCCATTCCGAGCCCGATATCAAAATTGTACCTATCGGCCGAAATCACCGAAATTATAACTTTCGCCGAATTAACTCAAATTACTCTACGGACCTCCAAAACCAATTCCGGACACGCGCCTAAGTCCAAAATCATCATACAAAGTTGTTGAGATAACCCAAAACTCATTCCAAGGTTGTTCACTCAAAAGTCAAACCTCAGGTTGACTTCCATCACTTAAGCTTCAAAAATTGAAATTTTCCTTCCAATTCGACTCCGGAGTATACGGTAACTGAATCCAACCATGCACGCCGGTTGATATACACAATGTGAATCTGTTCAAGAACATACGCCACGGAACAAAGCTTAAATTCTCAAAACAACCGGTCGGGTTGTTACAGAAAGATTGAAAGAAATTAGTTTAAGATAACTTATCAATGATTTGGGGGAAGAAATGTTCTTTGGAAAACTGCCTCTTGTGTTTAAGGTTTCGAATATTTGAGAAATGAATCAAAAATCCTGTTTAAGTCCCATTTTCTTTAGCTGCAGATGTCGCATTTGCGACATGGGCTTCACAAATGCGAAAAAGGTTCCTGCACCTGCAGTCATCGCAAATGCAAAAAAGGTTCCTAGATTTGCAGGTCTGATGCACACCATCTAATTTTCTAGGTTCAAATCAATCTATAGCCTATCCGAAACTTACCCGAGCCCTCGGGACTCTAAACCAAAAGTGCAAACTAGTTTAAAAATATCATACGATCTTGTTTGTGGGATCAAATCGCCAAAATAGCACATAGAACTACGATTGAACACCAAATCATATGAAATTTTCAAGAAAACTTTGAAATCTCCATTTTTACCACCAGACGTCAAAATCAACTCCGTTTCTCACCAAATTTTCACAGATAAGTCATAAATATTATATTGGACATGTACATCACTACAGAACCAAAATACCAACCCGGTATCACCAAGGACAAATATCAACCAATGCTTAAAAACCATTAAATTTTTAGACTTCTAATTTTCAACAAAAAATCATAACTCGAGCTACGGATCTCCGAATTTGATTTCGCGCATACGCACAATCCCATATTTCGATACGGACCCACCGAGACCGTCAAAACCCGTGCCCAAGTCTGTTTACCATAAATGCTGACCGAAGTCAACTAAAATGAAGTTTATAGGAAAAATTTCTTATTTTTTTTAGTTTTTAATATATAAGCCTTCTGGACCAATACCCGGACTGTGCACGAAAATCGAGGTAGGGTCAAATAAGGTTCTAAAGGCTTCGAGACACAAAATTTGGTTCTAAATCATAAGATGACCTATCGGGTCATCACATAGGGCCTTGTTAATTGCTTGCATACTTGATGGCATTCCTGTGAATGTCGATCACTACATTGTTCAGGAGCTGAAGTAGTATGTGCTTCAAGATGGCACGTCATTGATTACAGAGTTGTGCGGCATGCACATGTTGAGAAATGTGATGTAGATCATTTGATACCGGAAGACAAGCCCTTTCAACCATTGAGAGTGACAGGAGAAGGCAATGTGCTAAAGAGAAAGAAGAGGAAATAGAGATTGTTGTAGGTGAGGTGTCCTCCTCACAAGCTACTTAGGCCGAGGGACCATTTGGGATGCTAAATTCCTATCTCTTCTCCATTTGTGACCTAGTGTCACAACTCCTTAGTGGGCCTTCGAACTCCCAGCCTATGTATTAATATTGTACCAAGGAAGAAATGAAGACCTACATGGAGATCCAGTCAAAAGCAGGCAGAATCTCACAAGAAGTTGGCGGCTTCTGTTGGCAGGCTTGAGGCAACCTACTGAAAAATGGCCAAGGCACATGTAAATCTGCAGGCGGACATCAAAAAGGAGAAAAAGAGAAATAAGAAGAAGGGAATGTTTATGATATAGATGTGGAGAGGCATCAAGGCGATCTTCAAATGGGGAAACTGAACAAGAAGATACCAGTCGAGGACGAAGATGACAGTGAAGAGTATTCCTTCCTGTCAGATGTTGTTGATGATGATACTAATGATACCAATGACGATCTAATAGATCTTCACAACATTGATAAGCCTTTTTGCCTCAATCCGCTAGTCTGATGCAGACCTCATGGAGACCCTCAACCTACTCTCATTTTATTTTTATTTTGTGCAGTGAGGATACTACAGTGATTTTTAGTTGGGGTTGGCTTTGGAGAGTATACTTTATTTGTACGTTGATTCGTAACATGTTCCCTCCTTGGGCTTATGCTTATGTATAAATACTATGTGCCCTTGTTGGGGTTATGTTACTATTGTTTATCATGTGCTCTTGCCGAGCGTAGTTTGTGATTGGTAATATATTTGCGGACTAGTCACATTTGTTATTTTATTTTATTTTTCCTTATTTATTTCTTTTTGTTAGTAGTTTTTATATGTTGTTTTGGGTCCTTTAGTGTTAGTTTCTTTTGTTATTTTATTTTCTTTAGTAGTTTTTAGTTACTTAATTTTTATTCCTTTAGTGTTTATTTTATTTTCTTTAGTAGTTTTTAGTTTATATTATTTTGATATCTTTAGTAGTATTTCTTTGGGTTTTCTTTAAGCTATGGTTCTTTACCGAGGAACATTTTTGTGCTGAATTGGGTGACTTTTCCCCATGGTGGATGGCTTGATGACCTTCTTACGGGAATTAGTCTTGTTTTGTCATGTGGAGACTTTACATCATACCCCAGGTATACTGCCCGTGGGTGGGGTCCAGCCTGTAGTAGCAGCACCTGAGCCCAGACTAGCTGCAGACGGCGATCCGCAGAAGTTATTGGATAAATGGACTGGATTGCACCCTCCAGTCTTAGGGGGTGAGCAAGGCGAGGATGCCCAGTATTAGAGTCCCATGGAGTGGACTCCACTACCTTCCAGCTAGACGGCAGAGCTCGCAGATGGTGGCAGTCCTATATTCTCAGCAGGCCAGCAGATTATCCTCCCATCACTTGGGAGCAGTTCACTCAGATGTTTCTAGACAGGTATATCCCACCCTCTGAGAGGGAAGAGTTGCAATATCAGTTTGAGCACTTGGAGCAGGGACATATGTCAGTGATAGATTATGAGGCTAGATTCTCAGAGTTGTCTCGCCATGCACTTATGATATAGCCTACTATGCTGAGAGAGTGCGGAGAATACTAGCAGGGATGCACTCCAGTATTAGGGCCAACATGGCCCGAGAGGTGGATATGGGGACTCCCTATCAGCTGGTGGTCGAGATAGCCCGTCGGATTGAGGGATACCGATCGAGGGGAAGAGAGCAGGGTCAGCAGGACAAGAGAGCCAGATTCTCTGGGATTTCAGAGGTGCCCCAGTTATGGGAAGAGGTCAGTTCGGTAGAGGTCGGCCCAGCAGGCCTCCATTTTCAGCACCCCCACCACCTCCTCGAGGTGTTCCAGCAAGGGCTCATTTTAGCGCCATGCCAGAGCGTTCCTACCGCCCTCCAGCCATTCAAAGTTCACCTAGTGGTTATTCCAGTTATCCAAGATTCCACAGTACCTACTTCAGTGCATCGCTCTCTGGCCATTCAGGGTTCCTCTTCGGGGAAACAAACTATGATACCTAGAGGTTGCTATGAGTGTGGGGATCCAGGTCATATGAAGAGGCATTGTCCCAGGTTTCGGGGCAAAGCGGTGCAGCGGGATTATCAGCCTACGGGTCCAGCACCAGCCGTCAGGACACCTACAGGTGGGGCACATGTCGGCAGGGGTCGTCTTAGAGGTGGAGGCCAGTTAGGGGGAGGTCAGCCAGCTCCTGTTCATTATAGTGGGGCTTAGTCTTCCGGTGCTCCAGCTAGATTCTATGCTATTCCGGCCAGATACGATGCAGCGGCCTCAGAGTCACCTTGGCTGGAGTGGAGAGGTTCCTCATTTAGTGCAGCCAGCCGGGTTATTTCATTCCTGAAGACTCGACATATGGTCGAGAAGGGTTGTCTGGACTACCTCGCTTATGTGCGGGATGCCACTGCCGAGTCTCCGACGATTGATTCAATGCTAGTTGTTCGAGAATTTGGTAATGTATTTCCTTCGGACCTTCCGGGATTGCCTCCGGATCGTGATATTTATTTCCGCATTGATTTAGCTCCAGGAACCCAGCCTATATCTATTCCTCCGTACCGTATGGCTCTGGAAGAGTTGAATGAGTTGAAGAAGCATCTTGAGGAGTTGTTGGCTAAGGGTTTGATCGGACCGAGTGTATCATCGTGGGGTGCTCCATTTCTATTCGTGAAGAAGAAGGATGGGTCCATGCGGATGTATATCGATTTCAGCCAGTTGAAAAAGGTCACCATTAAGAACTAGTATCCTTTGCCGCGCATCGATGATTTGTTTGACCAGTTGTAGGGTTCTAGGGTGTTTTCTACGATTGATTTGAGACCGATATATCATTAGTTGAGGATTCGGGCCTCTGATGATCCGAAGATAGCTTTTCGCATAAGGTATGGCCACTACGAGTTCCTGGTAATGTCTTTTGGCTTGACTAATGCCCCAGAAGCATTCATGGACTTGATGAATAGGGTGTTCATGCCGTATATTAATTCCTTTGTCGTTGTCTTTATGATGACATCTTGATTTACTCGCGTAGCCTGGGGGAGCACGAGCATCATTTATTAGTCGTGATCCAGACTTTGCGAGAATAGAAGCTATATGCTAAGTTCTCAAAGTGTGAGTTCTGGGTGGATTCCGTGGCATTCTTGGGGCATGTGGTATCCAGAGAGGGTATCAAGGTTGATCTTCAGAAGGTTGAGGCGGTTCAAATTGGTCGCGTCCTACTTCAGCTACAGCGGTCAGGAGATTTTTGTGCCTAGCATGCTATTATCGTCAATTTTTGGAGGGGTTCTCTTCTATTGCAACTCCATTGACTAGACTGACTCAGAAGAATTCCCCGTTCAGATGGTCCGACGAGTGTGAGGCGAGCTTTCAGAAGCTCAAGACAACATTGACCTCAGCAGCAGTTCTGGTATTACCTTCCGGTTTTAGGATGTATACAGTGTACTGCGACGCTTCACCCGTTGGTTTGGGGTGTGTGTTGATGCAGGAAGGGAGAGTTATTGCTTGTGCTTCACGCTATCTGAAGGTTTGTGAGAAGAATTACCATGTGCGCAATTTAGAGTTGGCAGCGATTGTGCATGCTCTTAAAATTTGGAGGCACTACTTGTATGGGGTATCCTGTGAGGTTTATACAGATTAGCGCAGCTTGCAGCACTTGTTCAAGTAGAGGGATCTTAATTTGAGGCAGCGCAGATGGCTTGAGTTGTTGAAGGATTATGATATCACCATTCTTTATCATCCGGGCAAGGCAAATGTTGTAGTAGATGCTTTGAGCAGGAAGGCGAAGAGTATGGATAGCTTGGCTTATATTGCAGCAGAGGAGAGACTTCTAGACTTGGATATTCAGTCCTTGGTTAATCACCTGGTGAGATTAGACCTTTCAGAGTATCGTCGAGTTCTTGCACATGTGGTTGCTCAAGCTTCGTTATTGGGGGATATTAAGGCTCCGCAATATGATGATCCATGATTGGCAGAGCTACGAGAGACAGTGGTTCAGGATAGGGCCAAAGAGGTTATTATTGGCGAGGATGGTGTTCTGAGACTTCAGGGCCGCTTATGTGTTCCTAATGCTGATGGCCTGAGGGAGAGGATTCTTGAGGAGGCACACAGTTCTCGATATTCTGTTCATCCTGGTGCTACGAAGATGTATTGTGATTTGAAGCATCATTACTGGTGAAGGCAGATGAAGAAGGACATTTGGAGTATGTGGCTAGGTGCCTTAATTTCCATCAGGTTAAGTATGAGCAGCAGAGGCCAGGAGGCCTACTTCAGCAGATGCCCATTCTAGAGTAGAAGTGGGAACGCATCACTATGGACTTCGTGGTTGGGTTGCCTCGGACCTTGCGGAAGGTTGACGCGGTTTATGTCATTGTGTATAGATTGACCAAATCGGCGCATTCATTCCAGTAGCTACTACATATACTTCTGAGAGGTTGGCACAGATCTACATTCGGGAGATAGTCCGGTTGCATGGTGTGTGGTGTCCATTATATCCGATTGAGGTCCTTAGTTCACCTCGCACTTCTGGAGAGCATTGCATAGTGAGATGGGTACCCAAATAGACCTCAGCACATCATTTCACCCTCAGACTGATGGTCGGTCGGAGCGTATATTTAAGATATTGGAGGACATGCTCAGGGCATGTGTGATTGACTTCGGAGGTCAGTGGGACCAGTTCATGCCATTGGCCGAGTTTGCTTACAATAATAGTTATCAGTCCAGCATTGAGATGGCACCATTTGAGGCTTTGTATGGTCGACGATGTCGTTCTCCTATCGGGTGGTTTGAGCCTGGCGAGGCTAAGTTATATGGCACCGACCTGGTGAGAGATGCTTTGGAGAAAGTGAAGTTGATCCAGGATAGACTCCGCACAACACAGTCCGGACAGAAGATTTACGCAGATTAGAGGGCGCGTGATGTATCATTTATGTTAGGGAGATAGAGTCTTGTTGAAATTCTCGCCTATGAAGGGTATTATGAGGTATGGGAAGAAGGGAAAGCTAAGCCCGAGGATTATATGTCCCTTCAAGGTGTTGAGGCGAGTTGAGGAGATTGCATATGAGCTGGCCTTACCTCCCAGTTTATCAGGAGTTCATTCAGTTTTTCATGTATCCATGCTCCGGGGGTACCACGCCGACTTATCTCACGTGGTTGATTTCAGCACTATTCAGTTGTATGAGAGGTTGGGATACGAGGAGGAGCCAATTGCTATTATTGATAGACAAGATCGCCAGTTGAGGTCCAAGAGAGTTTCTGCCGTAAAGGTCCAGTGGAAGGGCCAACAAGTTGAGGAGGCAACCTGGGAGTCTGAGGAGGGCATGCGGAGCAGATATCCACACTTATTCAGCACTTTAGGTATGATTCTAGACCCATTCGAGGACAAACGTTTGTTTAAGAGGTGGAGAATGTAACGACCCGACCAGTTGTTTTGCGTTTTTGGACCCCGTTCGCCTAAGTTAAACTTCCCATAGAGGCTTATTATGATTTATAACTTGCGGGGACTGGTTGTTCGGGATTCGGAAGTGTTTAGAGTGCTATAGGAACACTTGGTTCCTTAAGGTTGGCCTTTAAGGCCAAGTTTGACTTCGGTCAAAATTTTGGGTAAAAAACCTCGGAATCGAGTTTTGGTTGTTCCGGTAGCTTTGTATGATGATTTCAGACTTGGGCATAGGCTCAGAATGGGTTTTGGATGACCCGAGAGCGTTTCGGCGCCCAATATTGAAACAAGAGTTCCTTAAGTTCCTTTTGTGGTTCGGGACGCGTTTTTGAGTTATCGAGGTCTGAACGGAATTCTGAGACCGGGACTAGTTCCGTTATGTCATTTATGACTTGCCTGCAAAATTTGGTGTCATTCCGAGTAATATACGTCGGTTCGGCGCGTTGTTAGCCAAGTCAATAAAACTTAAATTCCTAAGCTTGGTTCTAGGGGTTTTGAGGTGTGATTTTGAGTTTTAGCATTGTTTTGGGTGTTCCGAGCGAGCGAGTCCGTATTATGATTTAAGACTTGTTGGTATATTTGGACGGGAGCTCGGGTGGGCCCAAGTGCCTCTCGGACACCACACGAGGCAAAGAACTAGCTGAAATAGCTGCTGGTTCACCTGTTCTGGTGTGACCACAGGTGCGGTTGCACAGTCACATGTGCAAGACCGCTCCTGCGGTCCCAGCCTCGGAGGTGCGACCCCAAGAGAGCAGCCCATTTCTCGCAGGTGCGAACAAAGATCCACAGGAGCGGAGCCACGGGTGCGGTCTCCACTTCGCAGGTGCCAGCCTAGGCTTCCTCGTCCATTTCCGCATGTGCGATCCTTTGCTCGCAGGTGCGAGACCAAAAGTGCGGTCCTTGAGCCGCAGGTGCGGAACACTGTCAGGTAGCGTGTTTCTTTAAAATACGGGATTCTTCATTGTTTCTTCATTTCTTCCTCCATTAGAACACTTTGAGAGCTTAGGAAAAGGGCTCCACGACCCAACCACTGAAAGGTAAGTAAAATCTATCCTAAAATTATTTAATGCATGCATTCTTAGTAGAATTTAACTACTTAATTAGTGAAAATTTAGGAATTTGGGTAGTAACCTAGGGCCTTCGAGAATTTTGAAAATTACCCGTGAATTGGCCATGAAATCATACAAAAATCGATATTAATGATCCTTAGGCTATGGGTGAGTGTTTCCTTCGAGAATTTTTGGAATCCAAGCATGCGGGCCCGGGGTTGGATTTTAAGATTTCTTCAACAATGCTGAATTTGACTAATAGTAGGGGAATTGCATGCTTTGAGTATTAATTGATATATTTGTATAACATTTGGCTAGTTTCGAGTCTGTGGGTGTCGAGTTTGGAGTTTCGGGCGCGTTCTTGACCCGGAGAGTAGGTTCAACACGAGGTGAGTCTCCTTTCTAACCTTATAAGAGGGAACTATCCCCATAGGTGCTTTAAATGACTATGTGCTAATGTTTGTGGGGGCTACGTACGTGCAAAGTGATGACATTCCGTACGTAGCGACTATTATTGGTATGTCGGGGTAGTTAGGCCTGCACCATGCCTTATGTTTTTCCTTGAAATGAACTATATGCTTGGTGAATTAATGTTACATGCAGTTTGTTTACCTGAGATCATGGAATTTAAGTAATTTTAAGGAATTGTTCACGAAAAGTAATTTATAAAGAATAAATGTGTGGATTGTGTGTGCATGTGACCGCTTCGCAATTTACATTCCACGAGCGGAGTGTTATTTTTCCCACTGTCATGGGAGCTGGCCATACGCCACAGAGAGATTAGATGATATATATTATGGTTCGGGCCGTTCGACCCTCAGCAGTGCACAAATATGATCATTATGATGGCTCAGGCCGGTTGTCCTTATCCTGTATCCGCATGTTAAATTGTTAATGATTCATTTTTATAGATTTTGAGTAATCAAATTTATTTTTAAAGGAAAGAAAAGAATAATGAAGTAGGAATTGTATATTTACTTTCAGTATTTACCTGAATTACTGTTATTTTTCATGTTTACTGTTTTTATCACCCTTATATGTCTGTTACTGATATTATATCTTATTAATCATTTTGTTGGACCTTAGTGAGTGTCAAGTCGATCTTTCGTCACTACTTCTTCGAGGTTAGGCGGGATATTCACTGGGTACATATTTGTTTACGTACTCATACTAAGCTTATGTACTTAATTGTACAGGTTCTGAGGCTGGTGCATCTGGTTATCAGACCGAAACTCGATTTTGATCATAGTTGTATCTGACTTCACGGTGAGCTGCTTCTCTTGACGATCCTTGGCAGCACCATGGAGTTTATTTTGCTATTTCCCGTCTATTTCTTTCAGACAGTGGGATTGTATATTATATTTTTGTATATTCTGTTAGTAGGCCCGTATGTCTTGTGACACTAGTTCCAGACACACACGTAGTGGTTATTTTGGTTTGCGGGTCTGTATATATATATATATTGGCTCTCGCCTCTTTACGACTGTTTTTTGTTAAAAATGGCTTACTATCTTTTCAATTAACGTTTTGAACTTTAAAACTTGGCACGTGTGGGGATGTTCACTCAAATATGGAAAACAAAATCCTTATAAATGTGAGTGTGGCCTTGCCTAACCTCGGTGTTAGGCGCCATCACGACCTGAGTTAGTATTTTGGGTCGTGACAGCACTAAGGCACCTAAAGCAAATAACTCATAAACCGGTTTACATTACCAGAGATTTGGTAAGGGCTCGAAATTACCTTGAGGGGAAGGTGTTAGGCACCCCTCGAGGTCCACAACAGTGGGTCCCGGCCAAACTTAATTTAAGCGAATTAGTCTTTAAAGGAAAATAAAACAGTTTAAAAACAAATAGAGATTAGTTTAAAAGGGAAATGAAAGGGGTCCTAGGTTTATTAGCCAATATGATCACTTCTATGCAAGACTCGGTAACATTCCTCAAATAGAGGTGTTACGCGTAGCATTAGCGCACAGGTCATCATGTCCTTTACTACCCAGTTACCCTTCCCTTTTCAATTATTTCCTAAGCGTTCTAATAGTATCTATTGTGTACCTTATGTGTGCACTACCCGTCCCTTACCTATGGCCTTGGAGGTGTTTAGTACCTATACTTTAAGGTGGTTATAGACTTACCTATGTTTCTTAAAAGGAGAAAGCTAAGCGACAAACAAAAATTAATATAAAAATCCCTCCAAGTTTTTACTAGTAACCCCATATTTGTTTTACAAAGATTATTATTACAGGCCAATACAAATGAATTACATAATGAAAATAACTATACTATAGAGAGCCTTGGCACGACCAAAGTCAACCTGGAAGTCAGGCCTTCAATCAAGTCTGCAGTACACCAGCAGTTCATAATAACACAACTGGGCTTCTAGTGCGTTAAACTTCCCAAGGGCCTCAGGGACCCCGGGAAATGCTCACACCAGAACCTTTTCAAAGAAACAGTTTTGCAAACAAGTTTGGAAGGAAAATCCCAATGCGTCAGAGTTCGGAGGAGTCTCATGGACTCCTAGGCAGTGCTCACACTGGGGGGGGGGGGACCAAGACCCTAGATATGTAAGAGTAGTAGTTGAAAATAATATATAAGAGTAGGAGATAATTGTAGGAAAATAGTCTTTTTAAAAGTGCATAGAAGCAAGTTACAAGATCACAAAAATAACAGAATCAAGTTGGGTGCCAATAGTCAAAACAAGAATAGGAACCCTGAATTACAGGCAGAATAGGGTCACAATTAAGTCAAACAAGGTGTCACATTGCTGGATTTAACTTAGTTCATTAACTATTACTAGGTGGAGTCATATAGACATGTATTAAACAGAGAAAAACATGATGATATTAAGTTACTAATCACACAGTAATACAAAAGGGGGTGGGGTAGTAGGAAGTACGCATGTTACCTTCAGAAACAAGTATCATAGGCTAAACAGACATATGCTAAGGTAGACTAACTATACTAACACACAATACATGACATGTTAATAGGAGTTTAGGCATGCTAGTAAGAGGGAAATAAACATAAACATAGGACAAATAGAGGCACGTTGGAATTTGAAGCACTAACCACACTACCATATAAAACAAAGAGGTAACATAGACTAAGGCATACTACATAAAAATTAAACTAAAAGCATGTCATAAACAGGACATATTGAGGTTCGAAATAGGCTAGTATAAGCCACAAGGAAGTAGATGGCTAAGGGACAAATATCACATCATAAACATATTGAAATACATAGCATATAGAAAATATCATGATAACAGAAGTGGAGGCATACCGGTTAAGAGATAGCAACAGGAAAGTGAAGGAAAATATTATCCAAGAGTCTAGCCTTGGCTTTCAGCCGGCTAGACAGAGCAACAAATAAAAGTAACATAAAGAACTACAGTTGAGAGTGTGTGAGCAGGAGTTTTTGTGTGTGTTACTGTGTTTTCTATGTGTGTTTGAAAAAATTAGAACGCAGAGATTACATTGCACTTAGCAGAGTAGAACAAATAAGGCAATTAATAATTCAGAGTTCATAAATAAGCTATACAAATAAATTAAATAACTCAATGGAATCCGGAAAACACCCCTTAAATTAGGGAGAATCAATTAACAGCCAAATTAGAGGTTAAATAAGGTGAACGAACAATCAAAGACATCTAATTAAGTCAAGTAGTACCAATTATGAGTCACAAATAAGAAAAATAGGTAGAAAATCATAGAGAAATACCAATTTCAGCAGAGAGATATAATTTCAGACCCTAATTAAGTGAATAAATCAGTCAATATCCTTTAATTGACAGAAATAAAGAATAACGGGCAAAATATTGAAACAATCAGTGAAATAAGCATAACCCTTAGGGATTAGAACATAGACATGAAGAATAGTCAAGTAAACAAAGAGAGAAGGAATTAAACACTCGAACTCTTTATAAAAAATTTTGCAGAAACGCAAAGAGACGAAACCCTAGTTTTAGAGAAACACTAAAATTGGTTAATAGTAGGAAAAACACAAGTTTTTTAAAGAGAAAAATCAAATAAACATAAAATAATCTTAGATCTACAAGGATCTGCACATACTCGAGAAGCAAGGGACTAGGGTTTTAGAAAATGACAGAGGTGAGAAGAACATCTGGTTTGGAACCAAAGGTTTAAGCCATAAACGTGAAGATAGTTGTACTCACAAACATGGAGATGAATCCAAGAAGGTTCATCGAGAAAAAAGTAAGGTTTTGGACAGATTCTGATTGGAATCTATTCGAGATTCCTTCAACCAACAACAAAATCGAAGATAGGACCGGCTGGGGCGTAAAATCAAAGGGAAATCCCATAGGTTGAAGGGTTTCCAGCGAAAACGGATAGGGTTAGTGGAGAGTTTGAGAGAGAAAAGAGGATGAGGGGATTCAAGGGCGGCATGGTTGATGAAATGACTAGGTTAGGGGCCGTTTGGTGTAATTAAAAAAGGAAACTGATCCTGGACCGTTGATCTTTTGAGATCAACGGCCAGGATTTTGATCTGATGGGTTGGGCAGGTTTTAAAACTGGGTCAGAATATTTTGGGCTATAACTTTCATTGGGCTGGGGGTAAAAAATTTTGCCAGATCCAAAATTAAACCAAATTAAAAGAGGCTATATGTTAAATACTCAAATAATTTGATAAATAATTAATAAAATAGCTAATAAATGATGAAAAATACTATTCATGCATAAAGATTATGTAAAATAATTACTTAATATTATAAAAATGAAAAATGTAATTTTCTTGTGAAATAAAGTAATTATGCACTTGTGTGCTATTATTTCAAAGTTATTACAATTATAACCCTAAAAATGTAAATATGACTATTCATGAAATTATTATTACTTGGCATAGATATAAGTGATAAAATTAAGCAATAAAAACTTTTAGAAAACCATTTATGATGCAATTAGTAATTATTTATATAACAAGAATACGAGGATAAATTAATTAAAAAACCTTTTTTTTTGAAAAAATGCAGAAATTATGGAAAATATTAATTGATGCTCATGCACTGTCTTCAAGATATATTTTAAAAGATAACATAGGGAAAAATTAGGTATCAACAACTGCCCCTCTTTACCCCGGGAAGGATGAAAGAGTTATTGGATAAAGATATGATGACCAATTTTGACCGAGTAGGGTGATTTGAGAGACATAGGTCGGACTCTGGTTTTCGAGCTGCCTACATATCCCTGGTTTTGCAGGAATCAGGCCGTGTGTAGTTCTGGATTCACCATTGAAATATACCGATGAAGTTATCACAAGGACGGACACAAGGTTCTGAATATGTGAAATGATTACGGTGAGCGGTCAGGTTTGAAATAGTGTGAAGGAACTGGGGCGGGATTGCTCTCGTTGGGGTAATGGTTTCTCATCGGGTTACATGCAAATAAAAGACGCACTACAAACATGTATCTTTGCGAAAATTTAGACCTGATGCAAATTCCCTTTAGACCATGAGGATTGTCTTTGGACGGTTTAGGAAGACGTCCTTAGACCATGATGTCCCGGGCCATGAATTGTGCGGTAAGGGATTTGCATGCCATGAAATTGTGTTCTCGAGCCATGAAAATAGTGCCTCCGCACCATGACGCCTTTGAATAGTGATATGCGAGTTTTGAGAGATTCTCAGGCCATGGCATAGTGTCTTCCGGCTGTGAAGATGATGCCTTCAAACTATAACGCCTTCAGATAAGCTAGCGATATTTCAGCCCATGAGGTGCAAAGACATGATGTTAGGAGCAACAAGACAAGGCTTAGTCTTGCATGGAGTTGAGGGCGGATCTTAGCCCGGCAGAATAGAATAAATAATGCAAGGGAGACAATGCTTAGTCTCGTGCGGGATTCGGGCCAACGCTTAGTCCCATGCAAATAGAAGGCAATGCTTATCCTTATGCAAGATTCGGGACAATGCTTAGTCCCATGCAAGTGAAGGTAGTGCTTAGCCTTATGCCAATAGGAAAGAAGAGCTTAGCCTTATGCAAGGTGGAGGTAATGCTTAGCCTCATGCAAATGGGAGGCAGAGCTTAGCCTCATGCAATGTTCGGGACATGGCTTAGTCCCATGCAGAGAGTAGGCAATGTTTACCCTTATGCAGATATGGAGGCAGGGCTTAGCCTCATGCGAATAGAAGGCAGAGCTTAGCCATATGCAAGGTGGAGGCAGTGCTTAGCCTCATGCAAATAGGGAGGCAAGGCTTAGCCTCATGCAAAGTTTGAGACAAAGCTTAGTTTCATGAAAATAGAAGGCAGAGCTTAGCCTTATGAAAGGTGGAGGCAATGCTTAGCTTCATGTAAATAAGGAGGTAGGGCTTAGCCTCATGAAAATAGAAGACAGAGCTTAGCCTTATGCAAGGTGTAAGCAATGCTTATCCTTATGCAAATAGAGAGGCAGAGCTTAGCGTCATGCAAAGTTTGAGACATGTCTTAGTCCCATGCAGGGAGAAGGCAGTGCTTAGCTTTATGCAAGATTTGAGACAATGCTTAGTCTCATGCAATTAATAAATAATAGGTGATAGAAGAGTATTTCTTAGCTGGGAATGAGTTCGGTATCTTTGTTATTATGAAGGTTGTGATTCCAAGGTGTGCATATTGCTCGTCCTGCATTAAAAGAAAAATCATAAGTTTTGCAGGGGAAGGTTGGTTCGTGTCTTCGTCTGCTTGCTTGATGAACCGGTGATTATGACACGATCAGAGATATCGCGACTTCTTCTGCCGTAGAACTTTGATGGTCCTCCTATAAAAATTTTCCCCAGTTAACTGTACAACATTTCTGACTGCTCTATATGTTGCGATTGGCTGAACTTGCTTCGGAATTTTGATGGTCCTCCTAAAAATTCTTCCCCAATTTCTAATGATTGGGAAAATAGAAATTTTATTGAATTGTGACCGAACCAAAGGGCTGCCTACTTATCCCCTCGTAAATGGGAATCAGGTTGAGTGTAGTTCAATTTACATCATATGAGGAGACATAAATAGTTTACACATTGTATCGTTTACCTGCATCTGAATTGATAGGATTTGGCCAGATTTCTCTGTCAACTTCTACGAGTATGAGGGCTCATCCTGTCAGTACTATGTGAACCATGTAAGGACCTTGCCAGTTGGGAGAGAATTTCCCTTTGGCTTCATCTTGATGCGGGAAAATCTTCTTTAATACTAGTTATCCCAGTGTGAACTGTCTTGGCTTAACTCTTTTCTTGAAAGCTCTGGACATTCTGTCATGATAAAGTTGGTTGTGGAACACTGCATTCATCCTCTTTCCGTCTATAAGGGCTAGCTACTCATAGCGGCTCCTAATCAATTATACGTCGCTGAGCTCAGCTTGTATGATTCTCAAGGAAGGAATTTCCACTTCGGCGGGAATGACAGTCTCAGTACCATAAACCGGCAGATAGGGAGTTGCCCCGGTTGATGTGCGGACTGTGGTATAGTATACCAGTAAGGAGAATGGTAACTTCTCGTGCCATTGTTTGTGATTTTCTACCATTTTCCTCGGTATCTTCTTGATGTTTTTGTTGGCAGCTTCCACGGCTCCATTCATTTGGGGTCTATACGCTATGGAATTCTTGTGTTTGATTTCTAAAGTCTCACACATGGCTTTCATTAGATCGTTGTTGAGATTGGAAACATTGTTAGTGATGATGGACTCTGGAACACCAAACCAACAAACAATTCGGTCGCTAACAAAATACGCAACGACCTTCTTGGTTACAACTTTGTAAGATGCAGCTTCAACCCATTTAGTGAGGCGGTGGGCTCGATTGGACCAACGACATCCATTCCGAAGCGGCAAAGGGCCAAGGTGAGCTTGTTGCATTAAGCTCGTTTGGTGGAACTTTTATCATATCTGCATGTACTTGACATTGGTAGCATTTTCTAACATACCAGATGCAATATGTTTCCATGGTCATCCAAAAATAACCTCCCCCGATTATCTTTTTGGCCAAGACAAAGTTGTTCATATGTGGGTCTCAGGTTCGGACATGTACTTCCTCGAGCAGCTTAGAAGATTTCTTTGCGTCGACACACCTTAATAGTACCATATCAGAAGTTTTTCTATATAGGGTTCTTCCACTATGGAAGAAATGATTGGACAACCTCAGGAGCATGAATTTCTGAATATGGTTTGCATACTCCGGGTATTCTCCCTGTTCCAAATACTCCTTGATGGCGTGGGGCCAAGGCTTACCTTATGTCTCCTCTTCGACGTGAGCACAATATGCCAGCTGATTATGGATCCTTACTGGGATAGGATCGATGAAGTTCTTGTCTGTATGGTGTATCATTGATGACAAAGTAGCCAATGCATCGGCAAATTCATTCTGACTTCTGGGGACATGCCGAAACTCTATATTTGTGAACCTCTTCTTCATTTCTTGCACATGATGCAAATATGGCAGTATCTTGGAATTCTTGGTAGCCCACTCTTTGTACCTGGTGCACAAGAAAATTTGAATCGCCGATTACTAGAAGTTCCTGAATGTTCATGTCAACAACCATGTTGAGCTCTAATATGCAAGATTCGTATTCCTCCATGTTGTTGGTGCAGGGGAATCTGAGTTTCGCAGATACAGGATAATATTGACAAGTTTCTGATACCAAGACGGCTCCAATTCCGACTCATTTGATCTTTTCCGCTTCATCAAAGAACGTTCTCCAACCGTCGTAGGCTTCAACAATGTCTTCTCCTACGAATGATACCTCTTCATCGGAAAAATATGTCTTCAAGGGCTCGTACTCTTCTCCCACAGGGTTTTCTGCAAAGTGGTCTGTCAGTGCCTGTCTCTTGACTGCTTTCTGAGTTACATAGACGATGTTGAATTCATTCAACAAGATTTTCAATTTAGCCAGCTTGCCAGTGGGCATGGGCAATTGGAAGATGTATTTCAATGGATACATACTTGATATGAAATATGTTGTATAGGCACAAAATTAATGCCTAAACTTTTGAGCTATATAGGTCAAGGAACAACAGGTACGTTCCAGTAGAGAGTACCGTGCTTCATAAGGTGTAAACTTCTTACTCAGGTAGTAGATGGCCTGTTCTTTTCTCTTTGTCTCGTCGTGCTGCCCCAGAACGCAACCGAAAGCTCCATCTAGCACTACAAGGTAAAGTAGTAGTGGTCTACCTTGCTCTGGCGGGACTAAAACTGGTGGTGTTGAAAAGTACTCCTTGATTTTATCAAAAGCCTTTCGACAATCCCCGGTCCAACTAGTTGCAGCGTCCTTCTTCAACATCTTGAAAATCGGCTCACATATCACTATGGACTGTGTTATGAAACGGCTGACGTAGTTAAGGCGTCCCAGGAAATCATCGCATATTTATTGCTCTTTGGCAGTGGTAACTCTTGGATGGCTTTTACCTTCGATGGATCAAGTTCTATTCCCCGGCGGCTGACGATGAATCCCAGTAGCTTTTCGGCATGAACCCTGAATGCACACTTTGCGGGGTTTAGCTTTAGGTTGTACTTCCGCAGTCTGTTGATGAATTTCCTCAAGTCTGCTATGTGATATGTGGCCTTCTTGGATTTACCGATGACATCATCAACACATACCTCGATTTATTTGTGTATCATGTCATGAAAAATAGTAGTCATGGCCCTCATGTAGGTGGCCCCAGCACTCTTTAGGCTGAATGGCATCATCTTGTAACTGTACACACTCCATGGTGTAATGAAAGCCATTTTCTTAGCATCCTCCTCGTTCATCCAGATGTGATGGTAACGGCGAAGCAATCCACAAAAGACAGGAGTTCATGCTTGGCACAATTGTCGATCAAGATGTGTATATTTGGAAGCAGGAAATCATCCTTTGGGCTGGCTCTGTTGAGATCCCGATAATCAGCACAAACTATAACTTTCCCATCATTCATCGGAACTGGCCCAATTTTTTCTAGCCAAGTTGGATATTCAACTAGCCTGAGGACCTTGGCTTTGATCTGCTTAGTAATCTCCATTTTGAATTTCATGCTCATATCAGGCTTGAATTTCCTGAGCATCTTCTTTACGGGCGGACACATTGGATTTGCTGGCAACTTGTGGGCCACAATGGACATGCTTAATCCGGCCATGTCATCATACGACCATGCGAAAATGTCCTCATATTCTTTCAAGAAGCGAGTTTATTCTTCCTTTTTCGACAGTGACAAGTGGATGTTGATGCGGGTCTCCTTGACGGTTTCAGAATTTCCCAAGTTAACTGTCTCAGTTTCGTCCAAGTTGGACTTAGGTTTGTTCTCAAAATCCTCTACTTCTCTGACGATCACCTTGGTTATTGCATCCTCTTCTTATGAATCACTATCCGTTTGTTGCGTTGTCTCATTACATGTCACGATCGTTGGTTCATCAAGATAGGAAATAGTAATGATGTAGGGATAAAGATACGAGAGAAAAGTGGTAATAATAAACATCAATTCATTGAAAGCATTAAGCAAAATGATTTTTCAAATAATTTAAATAATGTTTTTGGAACATAAAAAATATTATTTTAAAAAAAATGCAAAAAGGGAAATCTTTTTGTAGAAAAGAAAAATTGAAACAAAGTTGTTCAACCTTGATACCCCGGGACTCATCGGGTCCTCGATAGTCTAACAGTCTATTTCCTTTCGATATACTCGTAGGAGAAGAAGGTGGAGGTCCTCTGGATCTTGTATGATAAGATGACGATGCCAGTATGCGTGAACCAACCTTGGGGAATGTGAATAATCAAAAGAAAGAAAAACACAAAGGTATCCAAGTCAATTAGAGTTTTGAAAAGAAGTATTTGCAGTACTTAAACACATATTGCAGGAATGTAAATTCACGTCCTATTTTGGAAGCATCATTGTGCCCGAGGTACGCCTAGCGACTAGTAGATTTGGAGAACATAAGTGCCAATAATTGGCTCATTTAATTAATGTAAAAATAAATGATTCCAACATGACACTAAGATAAGAAAAGTCAATAATGGAACTTGACCTTATTACATTTGGAAAAGAAAAGAAACCTAATCTACTTGGTCCTAGAAGGACCTTCCCCAAGCTTGATATTCTTGGCATATTTTGGATCATGCCGAACCTGGGGACTTCGTGCCTCATTTTATGCAAAACAAATAAGGTTAGTCCATTTACCCCTTCGGATTCGACTATTTATACATCAATGATTAGCATATTGGCATTTATTTCATAAAATTAATGCACAAATCGTTGTTGCGTGCGTTGGGATTATGGAAACCCCGGTGGACTTTTGGACAAGGCTTTTCCTAAAGGGTTATTATGTGGACAACATATCAATCCCGCTAGGTTTTGACCATGATGCATATACAATAAATCTGAGTAAGGTTTCTATAGAGGTCTAAACTGGTACCCTCAAGTAGACAACTTGAGGGGGAAAGGCACGGAACCATCGACTGCACCTCTGATCGACTAGTTTTACCACAAATAAGCCTTTCCGAATTTAAAGGGTGATATATAGGAAGGGTGCAAACACTCATCAAGCATTGCTAAAGGATTGATTACGCACGAGTGGAATATGATGTTGAGCATGATTTATGCAACACTAAATAACATGTTGTCACGTATTTGCACGTTAAAAATGATAAATGCAGTATTTAATAATTGAAATACGTTTAAGAAAGAAAACAAGGAGATAAGTCAGTTTTTGTAGTAAAGGAAATCATAAATGCTTGAAAATAGGCAATTATATTCACATAAAGGGGAAAGGGAAATGGTGCACAAGTGTTAGCGGAATAAAGCATGCTTAAGGGTAATTCACAAAAGAGAGTTTTTCATGGTAAGATCCTAATAATCCACAGCATAGTCGCCATGCTGTCGCGCCCCCTTTTTCCTCTCGGAGTCCGGGTTTCGAAGTTTTGGGACAACTCCCTTCCTTTTGGGACGGGTATGAGATTTGAAGAGTCGCCACCTAACGTATTAAGGTGCATTAGGGAACCTGAAATAAATAACACATAAACCGGTTTACATTACCAGAGATTGGGTAAGGGCTCGAAATTACTTTGAGGGGAAGGTGTTAGGCACCCCTGGAGGTCCACAACGTTGGGTCCCGGCCAAACTTAATTTGAACTAATTAGTCTTTAAAGGAAAATAAAACAGTTTAATAACAAATAGAGATTACTTTAAAATGGAAATTATAGGGGTCCTAGGTTTATTACCCTATAGGATCACTTCTATGCAATACTCGTAGCATTAGCGTACAAGTCATCATCTCCTTTACTATCCAAGCACCCTTCCCTTTTCAATTATTCCTCAGCGTTCTAATAGTATCCAGTGCGTACCTTATGCGTGCACTACACGTCCCTTACCTATGGCCCTGGAGGTGTTTAGGACCTCTACTTTGAGGCGGTTCTAGACTTTCCTATGTTGCTTAAAAGGAGAAAACTAAGTGAAAAACAAAAATCAAGTAGGACCGTCACATAAAGAGCAATTAAGTGGGGGGGGGGGGGCTCACGTTTAACTCCAAAAATAGACAAAAAAATGCACGCTATTCAGACAAGAAGTTTTAAACGATTTATGGGGGGGTCCTATAGACAGGATATCTAAATGAGCAGTAACATAATGTATAATAGTTTTAATAAAGTGAGGCTGTGAGTATCCATCAGTTTGCCTACTGATTTTTTATTACTTACTGATTCTGGGCACATTTACAAGTAGTCAAACAAGCACATATTTTAAAACTCGGGATTTAATTATGCTATAGGCTTGCCTAAGTGATAATTGGACAGAATCCTATGGACATGTTATCTAAACTGTAAACAAGTCATAGATTTTAACAGGCAGATTTCATCTTTTTAGATCCTATAGGCATGCTTTCTATGTGCTGAAACTGATCATAAGCATTATTTCCTATAGACATGATATCTAAACACAAAAACTGATTTTTACAATTACTTCCTATAGGCATGATGTCTAAGTGTCAAGACTAATTTTGATACGTGTTTCTTATAGGCATGATTTCTAAGTGCTGAAACTGATTTTTACTCTTATTTCCTATAGGCATGATTTCTAAGTGTTGAAACTGATTTTTACTCTTATTTCCTATACGCATGATGTCAAAGTGTCTTGACTAATTTTGATATGTGTTTCCTATAGGCGTGATATCTAAGTGAGCGGAGATGTTAATAGAATGTTAGACAAGTTTGATAATTCTCAAAGAAGATCCTACAGGCATGGTTTCTAATGCACATTGAGACTTGAGAATATGCATAAACATGGATTTTGATGCAGAATGATAAACGTCCTATAACATGATTTCTAGGATGCATGTGCAAAATTCAGGACTACAAATAGTGAGATAAGTCCTATAGGCATGGTCTCTAATGCACATAAATAGTCAAAACAATCACATAGGCATGATTTCTACCCGAACCCAACAAAAATATATATAAAAATACCTTCCACCTTTTACTAGTAACCTCATATCAGTTTTACAAAGAATATTATTACAGGCCAATACAAATGAATTACATAATGAAAATCACCATACTATAGGGAGCCTTCGCAGGCCCAAAGTCAATATCCAAGTCAGGCCTTCAATGAAGTCTGGAGTACACCAGCAGTTCATAATAACACAACTAGGCTTCTGGTGCGTCAAACTTTCCAAGGGCCTTAGGGACCCCGGGAAATGCTCAGACCATAACCTTTTCAAAGAAACAGTTTTGCAGACAAGTTTGGAAGGCCAGCCGTATGCGTTAGAGTTCGGAGAAGTCTCATGGACTCCTAGGCAATNGGGGGGGGGGGGGGGGGGAGGACCCTATATATCTAAGAGTAGTAGTTGAAAATAGTACACAAAAATAGGAGATAATTGTAGGAAAACAAATTTAATTAAAAGTGCATAGAAACAAGTTACTAGATAACAAACAGAACTGAATCAGATTGGGCGCCAATAGTCAAACAAGAATAGGAACCCTGAATTACAGGCAGAATAGGGTCACAATTACGTCAAACAAGGTTTCACATTGCCGGAATTAACTTAGTTCATTAACTATTACTAGGTGGAGTCATATAGACATGTACTAAAAAGAGAACAACATGCTGAAATTAAGTTACCAATCACACAGTCATACAAAAGGGGGTGGGGTAGTAGAAAGTACACGCGCTATTTACAGAAACAAGTATCACAGGATAAACAGACATATGCTAAGGTAGACTAACTATACTGACACACAACACATGACAGGTTAATAGGAATTTAGGATTTCTAGTAAGCGGGCAACAAACATAAACATAGGACAAACAGAGGCATGTTTGAATTTGAAGCACCCACACATCCATATCAAAAAAGAGGTAACAAATACTAAGTCATACTAGTTAAAAATTAAACTTGAAGCATGTCATAAACAGGACATATCGAGGTTCAAAATGGACTAATATAAATCACAAGAAAGTAGATCGCTAGGGGACAAATATCACATCAGAAGCATATTGAAATACATAGCACATAGAAAACATCTTGATGACAAGAGTGGAGGCATACCAGTTACGAGATAGCAATGGGAAAGTGAAGGCAAATAGGATCCAAGAGTCTAGCCTTGGCTTTCAGCCTTCTAGACAGAGCAGCAAATAAAAGTAATAGAAAGAACTACAGTTGAGAGTCTGTGAGTAGGAGTTTGTGTGTGTGTCGGTGTTTTCTATGTGTGTTCGTGTGTTTGAAAAAAATCAGAATGAGGAGATTATATTGCACTTAGCAGAGTAGAACAAATAAGGCAAAGAATAATTCAGAGTTCATAAATAAGGTATAAAAATAAATTAACCCGTTAATTAGGGCTAAACTCAATCAAATAACTCAACGGAATCCGGAAAACACCCGTTAAATTAGGGAGAATCAATTAACATCCAAATTAGAGTTTAAATAAGGTAAATGAATGAATCAAAGACCATTTAGGGGTCGGCTAAAACAATTAAATCCCACAAATTATGCTAGTAGCTTAATTAAGTCAAGTAGTACCAATTATGAGTCACATATAAGAAAAATAGGTAGAAAATAACATAAAAATACCAATTTCAGCTGAGAGATATAATTTCGAACCCTAATTAAGTGAATCAAATCAGTCAATCTCTTTTAATTGACAAAACTAAAGAATAACGGGCAAAATAATGAAATAATTAGTGAAATAAGAAGAAACCTTAGGGATTAGAACATAGATACGAAGAATAGCCAAGAAAACAAAGAGAGACGAAATTAAACACTCAAACTCTTTAGAAAAAGTTTTGCACAAACGTAAAGAGACGAAACCCTAGTTTTAGAGAAACACTAAAATCGTTTAATAGTAGGAAAGACGGTTTTTAAAAAGAAACATCAAATAAACATAAAATAATCTCAGATCTACAAGGATCTGAACAGACTCGAGTAGCAAGAGACTAGGGTTTTAAGAAATGACAGAGGTGAGAAGAAAATCTGGTTTGGAACCAAAGGTTAAGCCATAAACGTGAAGATAATAGTACTCACAAACATGGAGATGAACCCAGGCATGTTCATTGAGAAAAAAGAAAGGTTTTGGACCAAGTCTGAGTGAAATCTCTTCGAGATTCCTTCAACCAACAACAAAATCGAACATCCAGTGAAGATAGGAGGCCGACTGGGGCCTAAAATCAAAGGGAAACCCCATAGGGTGAAAAGTTTCTGCTGTCGGAGGCTAGGGTTAGTCGAGAGTTTGAGAGAGAATAAAGGAGGAGGAGATTCAATGGCGGCGGGGTTGAAGAAATTACTAGAGTTAGGGGTCGTTTGGTGTAATTAAAAAAGGAAACTGATCCTTGACCATTGATCTTTTGAGATTAATGGCCAGGATTTTGATCTGATGGGTTGGGCGGGTTTTGAAATTGGGTCAGGATATTTTGGGCTATGATTTTGATTGGTCTGGGGGTAAAAATTTGGGCCAGGTCCGAAATTAAACAAAATTAAAAGAGGCTATTTTTTAAATACACAATTAATTTGATAAATAATTAATAAAATAGCTAATAAATGATGAAAACTTCTATTGATGCATAAAGATGGTTTAAAATAATAACTTAATATTATAAAAATACAAAATATCATTTTCTTGAGAAATAAAGTAATTATGCACTTGTGGGCAATTATTGCAATTATAACCCCAAAAATGTAAATATGGTTATTCATGAAATAATTAAAACTTGGTATAGATATAAGTGATAAAACTAAATAATAAAAATTGTCATAAAACCATTTGTGGTGCAATTAGTAATTATTTATATAATAAAAATACTGGGATAAATTAATTAAAAAAACCTTTTAAAAAAATGAATAAATTATGGAAAATATTAATTGATTCCCATGCATTGTTTTGAAGATATATTTTAAAAAATAATATAGGGAAAAATTGGGTATCACAAATTCCGCACCTGCGGAACGCTGTTCGCTCATGCGACATTGCATCTGCGAGTGGACGGTTGCATCTACGGAAAGAGGCTACATCGCATTGGGACCGCATCTGCGATCAGTAATCCGCACTTAAGGAGTCGCTTATGTGACGATATGGTCTGCATCTGCGGAAAAAGAAATTCAACACAGGTGTCGCATCTGCAACTGGCAGACCGCTGCATGTGTGATCAACGGGCTTCAACTGTGGACAATGTTGGCATTTCACATTTTCTCGATTCCAAACCCACAAATACACGACCTAGCTTATTCGAAATATATCTTTGGCATATCTTTGGCATCCTTGACTAGAGAACACAAGGATTGAACTACTTGTAGCCATATTCAGGTGTGCTTAATATCTGAATTGTTTTAGGATAATTCAATTAGGAAGTCTTGTTAGTCTTCGGAAGAAGCTAATATAGAAGTATTACCCAAGGATAATTAACACAAACTCTCTCATATTTGTAAAATTGTGAAATACATTGGATCGTTAATCAAATGCAATTTCCAATGCATCCATGCTTGTAGCCATTTATCATTTTACTTTCTTTCTAGGTTAGTTTTTATTATCTCATTTAGAAATAAATATTTTCTCAAAAAATTTCAAAGTGTTTGGCATAGCATGATAAGTGATAATACTCTTACATGCCTAATCGGTTACATATTGTTCTCTATGGGATTCGGTCCCGAGTCATAGTTGGGTAAATTATATGGCATGCGACCTTGTCCATTTACTTTTTAGTAGTGGATTTGGAAATAATCAGAATACCACTAGCGGCTGGAAGAGCTGAATGAACGGGGCGACTCACATAGCCTCTACCATGAAGAACTGCAGTTGGGGTACGAGTACCACTGTAAGTGACAAACTCTCGAGACCTCTTGGCCTGTCTCTCCTCTCTCTCCCGAGCAAGCATACCCTCCAACCTCCTACAAATACTCACAACCTTCTGGTAAGAAATATCCATCTCCAACTCATGTTCCATGCTGAGCCTGATATTGGGGTGGAGTCCCTCAATAAATCGATGGACCCTCTCTCGAACTATGGCGACCAAGGCTGGTGCATGTTGGGCCAAATCACTGAAGCGAACTGCATACTCTGACGGAGTCAAAGCACCCCCGGTGAAACTGCTCAAAATCCATGCGCCAAGCGTCTCTAAGACTCTGGGGAACATACTCCCTCAAGAATATGCCAGAGAACTGAGTCTATGTAAGTGAAGCTGCCTCAGCCGGACTACCCAACTCATAAGCACGCCACCACTGATAGGCTGCTCTTCTAAGCTGGAATGTAGTAAAAGAAACCCCCTCGACTCTGCTACACACATAGTATGGAGAATACAGTGACACTTCTCCAAAAAAATCTGGGTATCATCTGACGCCAATCCACTAAAGGTGGCAGGGTGGTACTTTTTGTACCTCTCAAGTCTGAGCTGCTTTGCCTCAAAAACTGCGGAACTAGTCGCGGGCTGAACTGGAGCTGCCGGCTGCATCGGTATAATCTATGGAATGTGGTCGACCTGACTCACTTCTCTGGGGTACGGGCGGCGAGGGTATATGCTCCTCCCCCGACCTGAGATGTGGTAGGAGCAAGTAAAATCAATCCAGCCTGAGCCAAGGTGATGAACATTCTTAGAAACCGGGCTAGAGTCAACTGGAGGGCTGGTGCAGCAACAGGTACCTCAGTTACCTGCCTCCTAGCTGGAGCTACTGGGGGCTCTTATTTAGCAGCTCGAGTAGGTGTTCTGTTTGCACCGCGTGGACGTCCTCGGCCTCTACCTTGGCCTCGGCCTCTCGCGACTCTAACAAGAGGCACGGGTGCGTGGTCTTCAGGTCCTCCTGTACGTGTCCTCACCATCTGTAAGAGAATAGAATACAAAAGTTTAGAATTTCGAAGTCAATAATTTCGCAGGACAAGGAATCAAAGAAGTGAAATTTTTCCTACAGTTCCACAGCCTCCTGAAGATAAGTACAGACGTCTTTGTATCGGTTCGTGAGACTCTACTAAACTTGCTTGTGACTCACGACACCTATGAACCTAGAGCTCTGATACCAACTTTTCACGACCAAAATTTTCCCTCCGTAAGATGTAGTGACGGCACCTACTCTCTACGACTAGGAAAGCCTAACGATTTGCGAAAAACGGAAATAAAAATAAAATTAATAACTAAACTGCAACAGAATAATAAAATCACTGATAAGATGCGGCTTGGCATGTACAAAACCGAACATTGGAGTATACACAGTATTTTGCCAAAACTCGGTAGTCATAAGTCACAAGGTATAGAAGAAAGACTAGTATATCTATACACCAAAGTCTAAGAAAAGTACGAGAAGTTAAATGACATAAGAGGGAATGGAGGGGAACTCCGAGGTCTAAGGACGCGGAAGATATACCTTGAAGTATCTGTACAGCAACAAGCACTCAGCTAATAGCGGGGCACATAAGAAGCACCTGGATATGCACACAACACATGTGCATAAGAGTAGCATGAGTAAACCACAACGGTAGCCAGTAAGTGCCAAGCCTAACCTCGGTAGAGTAGTGATGAGGTCAGGTCCGGACCCTTATGGGATATAATAATAAGACAGATGATATATAATAAAATGAAGACAAAGAATTTAACAGAAAGAATTCACAGATAATCATCAACATAGCAGAATGAGGTAACAACAGGGGCTCTCCCAAGATACCGTCTCGTAGTCCAAAAAGTAAATACTCAACAGGGGATATCCGGAGAGACCATCTCGTAGCCTCAAAAGTAAATATGCAAGGAGATCTCCCAAGGTACCACCTCGTAGTCTCAAAATTAAATGTGCAGGGGAATCTCCGGAGGTACCGCCTCGTAGTCCCAAAAGCAAATATGCAGGAGGATTCCCGAGGTACTGCCTTATAGTCCCAGAAGTAAACACACGGCTTAAACAAGAGAAGAAAGCAATTAATAACAAAGATTCTACATCTAAGGTTCATGCAATTCAAGTAAAGGCAGGAATTCTACTAAACATATTGCATAGAATTCAAATAAGTATTTAAGACACATATACATGAGAAACTAGGCTAAACATGATAACTACACATGCTATAATAACTCAATTAAGGTGTAACAGGCTATTACTCAGTGAAAAATCAGATTTTACAACAATTAGCCCATGTACGCACTCATAACCTCGTGTACACGGTGCTCGCATATCACAAATGTATCACAAAAGTACCAAATCCTAAGAGGATTTCCTCCACAAAAGGTAAAGCAAGTCACTTACCTCGAACCAAGCTCAACAATCAGTGAGAATGCCTTTTACACGACTTTCTGACTCCGAATGGCCCAAATCTAGCCAAAAGCAATTACAAACCATAAATATAACTATAAGAAACTAATCTAATTAATGAAATCAAATCTTAATCAAGAAATTACAAAATCACCCAAAAAAGTGTACCCGAGACCACGTCTCAGAATCAGGTAAGAGTCACAAAATATGAACACCCATTCACTCGCGAGTTAACTCGTAC
Source organism: Nicotiana paniculata (assembly GCA_005239505.1). Classification (NCBI taxonomy): domain Eukaryota; kingdom Viridiplantae; phylum Streptophyta; class Magnoliopsida; order Solanales; family Solanaceae; genus Nicotiana; species Nicotiana paniculata. The sequence goes on along the minus strand of ML336600.1, from coordinate 96,109 downwards.
AAAAATGATCCAAATTCGATATCAAAATCCGAACCAAAACTAAAAAAATTAGTTGAATAGCTTTCCAACTTTCCCCCCAAATTTCTCAACCAAATTGCTTAATTAAATGATGAAATCAGCTATATATTATTGGAATATAAACATAAACGAGTTAATAACCATTATCCCAAAGTTTTCTCTGAAAAACCATTGAATTATCGTATCGATCCGAGCTCCCAAAGTCCCAAACATGAAAATGGGATAAAACAATCGAATCGAAATCCGACCTCGATATCAAAAAGTCCACTTCCGGTCAAACTTCCCAAAAATTTAACTTTCGCCATTTCAAGCTTAATTCAGCTACAGAATTCCAATTCACAATCCGTAAATGCTCCTAGGTCCAAAATCACTCAATAGAGCTAACGGAACCGACAAAACTCCATTATTGAGTGGTCTTCACATAGTTCCAACTACGGTCAAAATCCTAGAACTCAAACTTCCGTTTTAAGGACTAAGTATCCCAAATCATTCCGAACCCACAAACAAAACCCCCCAGAAATTCACATAAGCAGAAAAAAATATCGGGGAAGCAGTAAATAGGGGATCCCGATGAATACTCTCAAAATGACCGTCGGGTTCGTTACAAAGGTCCGCAGCAACCCTACTACAACACCTTTGCTATCAAATCCTCCAGTTATTCCGTCAACTCCTTCAACTCTTTCACAGACATGCGATACGGTGGAATAGAGATAGGATGGGTACCTAGAGCCAAATTGATACAAAAATCGATATCATGATCTGGTGACATTCCTGGAAGATCAGAAGGAAATACATCAGAGAACTCCCGGACCACGGACATTGAATCAATCATCGGATTCTCTACAGTAGTATCCCAAACATAAGCTAGATAAGCCAAATAACCCTTCTCGACCATGCGTCGAGTCTTCATAAAAGAGATGATCCGACTAGGTGTGATGATAGACGAACCCTTCCACTCCAATCTTGGACACTCTGGCCTTGCCATGGTAACAGTGTTGGAATGGAAATAAAGGATGGAGTGATATAGAGACAACCAGTCCATGCTCGAGATGACCTCAAAGTCGTTCATATCAAGCAACAGAAGATCCGCTCTAGTCTCATAACCACAAAGTGTAATAACACAGGACCGATAAATCCGATCCACAACAACAGGGTCAAATAGTACTGAAGTATCCCTGCCGCAGACAAAAATAATACCTATGATCACGGCATCTGAGGCCAATGCATCTGGTCTGGCCAGAAAAGCATAGAACCTCTCTGGAGCGCCACCGGACTTGCCTCTACCTGGCTGGCGTCCACCTCTAGGATGACCCCTACACACATGCCCTCTGCCTCTGGGCAGTGAGACGGCTCGTGTGACAGCTGGTGCTGTAATCATAGGGTGTTGACCTTGCTGCACTACCTTGCCCCAAAGCCTTAACAGTAGCTCTACATATGACTGAGATCCCCGCACTCAAAATAACCTATGGTGGACTGCTGACCTATAGTCTGCCCCTGATGGCTTGAATATCTACTGGAAGAATCCTGAATAGCTGGTGGGCGGTAGGAACTCTCTCGCATGGTGGTGAAACAAGGTCGCACTAGAGCACTCAGAGGAGGCGGCGGTGATGGATATGCGAGCCTTCTGGATTGACCCCTCACGAACAGAACTCCAGCCCCAGCCAGGGTACCTCTAAACTCTTTTAAATATATAAACCTCTTATCCTTCATAGCTTGCTCAAGGCTGCACTGACTTACACCCTCGATCCTCTAAGATATCTCCACAACTAGATTGTAAGAAGCCTGTCTCGACCACTCGAGCCATAGTGGCCAGAATACCAGTGTGCAATCCTGCAACAAACCTCCGCACTCTCTCTGCATCAGTAGTGTCACGACCCAAACTGATTGGCCGCGATGGGCACCCGGTAGCTTACTCAACCAAGTACCAACATAACGTATTTTTTCGTATCATACTGTTATAGGTAAATGAGACGTAAAGGCTTCCATGAGATAACTAGAATAAAACATGAGGGAATACTCGACATAGGACAACCCAACATGTAATACAAAGTTATACATATGACATACGAGCCTATAAGACCAAAACGATCACTCATACACTGAACATAGGCCGACAAGGACATACAATCTTTCACGTTCATGAAATATGTCTACAAGCCTTTAAGAGTAGATAAATACCATAAAGGTCGGGACAAGACCCCGCCATACCAATCAAAACATGTCCAAATCATACTGACCAAATAAGCAACTCCGGAGCAGATGGAGCGCACCAACATATTTCGCTGAGCTGATAGCCTACTTAGAGGGATCTCAACCTGTCTATCGGGACCTCCAGGCATGAAATGAAGCATCGCAAAGCAAAAAGGACGTCAGTGAAAATGAAGTACATAGTACGTAAGGCGGGAAAAGCCGTATACAATAGTCATGGAAGAAACATGGAGTAAAGATTCAACATGTAAGTCTGAATAGATCTTTGAATCATTAAAATTTTATAATTTCATGCATATGCGTATCAATGTCATACCATGCATAGTTATATGCGTACATAACATCATCGGGACTATGAGGGCATCCCATCATATTATCTCGGTCACTGTGGGCAAAATCATCAATATATACCAGCTGATCAGGTGGTGATGCGTATATAACACCGTAACTTTTTGTCATATCCCATATACATATAATATATGTGTATATAATGCCATATTTTCATGAGTCAATGTAAATGTATAAATGAATGAAATGTATAAGAAATATGTTAATAAGATTTCTCGGAATGTTATAAGATCAATATGCCTTACGGATAAAGTTTATCAACTACGTATTTTTTTAAGACCCATGAACAGAAGATATAACAATAAGTCACATGGGGAATCAAGAACATATAAACCCCTAGTACTTCTATGAATAGAGTTATTTATGAAAGCTGTGCATTTTTTCATTTCGTTTATATCGTATAAATCATGCCAAAAATAAAGAAGTGATAGCCTTAACATGCCTGAGGCGATTTTATTAACAATTCCTCTAACCCACATCTTTTAAAAAAAACACGTAACGACGGATTGAAGTAGGGAAAATCCCTATGATATTCTTTAGACGAATTATACCGTATTGTCGTTAAATTGCATCTCACGCTGCTGTTACATTACGGAATCTCGTATGAATTTTTGCTGAAACTTTTCCTCAATTATCTAGCAGCCAAAATCTCCAACTTATGATGTAGGGAGATATGTTATATTTTTGGGTTGTGGGTCCCACTTGATAAGAATGAATTTTGTCCAAAATATCCTAATCATGCCACCTAGTGCATAAACCAAAGAGTCACTTATTTTACTTGATTAAGAAGATCACTTGCTGCCATGTTGGGAGGCCGTTTAAGCTTATAGAATAATTCCTACTTATCTTTCCAATCTCCCATTAAACCAATAATTAACCAATTATTCACATAATTAAGAATTATATCAAATTACCTAAAATACAAATCACTTTTAACACATTTCATACAACTTACTATCATGGTCATATGGTACCTTTACTTTCCGAAAGACCAATACACAAGTGATTCGCCATAGTCGGGAGGATGGAATTAGTCCATAAATACAGAGTGTAACATCATTGTAATAGTGTGAGGTGCAACTTCATTCCCCCATTTTGATTATTCGTCCTCGAATGTTGACTGATGCACTTATCGGTCTCATAATCGGATAGCTTTATGAATGGTTTTAATACTGTCATTACCATTTAGACAAATCTTTAGTTAATAAATCCAAAGAACAGGGCATTCCCCCTTTAGGCCTCTTTCTCACACCACAACTTGTGGTCGGAATTCTTCCAATCTCGTAACTATTGCTACCTTCTATCATGTTGTCTATACGACTTGTATGTGCTCTCATGCGACTCTTCTGTCCTTTTTCCTCCAGCCTTTAGACAATATCTAGGCATCACTTTGTGAAAATATATAGAATTATGACAGTCTTTCCCTCTGGATGTTTATGGATTTACTACATCTAAGTAGGTCATACTATACATAACTCTTACTTTACTTTATTGTTATTGAGGTCTACTACCAAACTGCAGGTTACTCTTGTTGCTTATCCTATATGTATAAATCTAAGTCTTTTAATGCTTTTTTGTTATTGTTCATCTTAAGAATGACAACCTAATCTCATTTCAGACTTTGTAACTTTTATCCATCCATTGTTGATTCACCTCAAATTTGAACTACAATTTACCACTGATATCATGAAACTTCTTACGTAATACATTGCCACTAGGGCTTACGCCTCATCGGGGATATCTGAAGTGGCTTGCCTAATCCACCTAGGGGCGATACTATACTTCAATAACTATATTTCATAGCAACTTAACGTGATTCATTTTATGGGGGGGGGGGGGATTTATTCTAATCCCTTACCCCCTGTGAAATCAATTTTTTTCTTCAAATCATTACTCAATCGAAAGCCTAAACGTCATCCATTATCTATCACAATCACACCCTATTCTACTACCAGGGAAACATTCCATCTATTTTAAATTCTACTAGTCTTAGACTCCTTTGAGTTCATTCAGGCTATACTAAGCTTTCAGTAACTTAGAGAAACAATTAGCTCTCTTGCTTTCATGGGCTTAATCCGGAGGACTTATCCATTTTCGTCACCTTCTCACAAGCCCTTTGTTATCCTTACTCCTGTCTTCCTAAAACCTTGTTGCTTTACAATATTTCAGCTTGCGACCTACACATATCTATTTATATTACTTGCAATTTTCCTTCAACTTGCTTGCATCATAGATTTCCTTGTGTTATACTGAAACATCAAGCGAGACATCACGTCGTCTCTAACTCTTCTTTACTTTCTTAACTAGACCTCTCAATACCTAGAAACCATAGGCTGGAAAATACTCCACTGCCGAAGGTGTTATCATTCCTGGATATTGAATCCCATTTCTTCTAGCCTTCTATCCGAAGTATGGACTATTCACAACCTTCTGCATTTGAGTATCGCATATTTTGTTCATCTTTACCTTACCTACCTTAAATCTCGCATCACATCTTCTATCTTTTTCATGACCTCCCTTCCACATAGGTATAATTCAAATCCACAACTTGAAGATCTATTATAATTCTTGCACCTCTTATGCATATACAACCCGGTGAGAGCTTCATACTGACTTCCTATGAGGCCGGTACTCTTTTAACTGGCTTGCTCGTAGAGCCATTATAGAATATGGTTGTTGTACTATCTCTCTTGTACCTATGATATTAAGAGTGATTCTGCAATGTTCTCAATCACGATTTCTATAATTTCTGGGTCCAATAATCAACTCGTGATTTACTTAGGTGATGTAACTCTTTAGTTTCCTCATCCCTCTTATCATCCATTAAGTAGGCTTAAGCTATCTTCCAATCTTCGGCTCATGGTATTAGTTATTACTTTAGCCTTTCATGGACGATATGGAATATCCATTATACAATCTTCTAACAATTCAATCCTTTGTCACTGACCTGGAATCAAATCTTTCTTTTAACTTATACCGAAGTCTTCTACAGCTATATGATTGTCAACATATATGCTGCAGGGGTAATACTCCGAAATCTTAAGGGCATTCCTAATGTAACTAATAATTCCTTTTGTTCTTTCTCAAATTTCTTTAATCGTTAGCTATTACTTTTCCTGGTCTTTCTTCCCCCTTGTTGCATGAATACTTAGCTTATCTTAGTGCCCACAAATATTATAATTCCATAAAACCAATATGATATTGAATATCACTTTTTGATTTTTTTTCTTCCCGTTCATTAGCCACTATATGTGCAACTTTCTTATAGAGTACATACATTGTTGCTGTGACACTGTTGTTACAAGAACCTTTCCTCTTTAGGTCACTGTGCTTAGATTGAAGCCTTCTTCTTTATTTCCTTAGTTAGTCTTTTGTTGTAGTACTTAGGGAAGACCCTCTAACTATTGTAAAGCTTCAAGCTTATTACATCGTATACACAATAGAATTTTTGATGTTCTTCCTCGCCTATAATATTCGTAGTTACTTACCTCCACACCCTTGTGGTTGTAAGGTTGCTCCTGAACTGATATTTTGACTTTCTTCCCAGTGGTACTCTCTTTTATTTTCGTACCACTCATACGGTATCTTTAACTACCCCAACTCCTATCTGAATATTTCTCAAGGGTCACGATGTCATATCTGCGGGACTAAATTCCCATGTTGGGGTTCACTATGTTTATCTTGCATGATCTCTTGATTTATACGTATCCTATTGTCTAACCATAACTAGTCTCTTCATGAATCAACTACTAACTACTTGTTGGCCCATTCTCATATCAATATTCCACATAATGTTTCTTGGGTTATTTACTTTGTCTTAACTTACGTCTTGCACTAGCTCCTTATCTATCATTAACATCTCGGGCAGGAACCCTTACTTCCTCTCCTTGATGTTGTGTTTGCATAATGTTCTGAAATCGTAGCATATATGTATGATTGAATAAGTACAATCTCATCCATTTCTCATTTTTATCGCATTCTTCCTTTAACATTCCATAATTACTAGAACCGCTTAACTCTGACTTAATGCCACATCAATCCATATTCCCCCTTAAAGGGAGTAATAAGATTAAGTGCTACGAGGATCTACCTATAGATTTTTTAACTCTTCATCTTTGGTGTCTTTTCACATCATCGATGATCCTTACTCACCTTTCGGTAATCCTTCTGTACCAAGGATTTCTTTACTCACGAAGGAGCATCTAGTGTAATTGGAACACATAGTCCCTTAAGCTTAAATTTGCTCACATTTATTCCTTTTGGAAAACATCTTCCTTAATCACCTTTAAAGGCTATTCTTCTATCGTCCATTCTACTATTGCCGAAACGTAATCTCGGAAATTCTCATGATGCCGACTATTATCAAATCACTCAATCCCTAATTCATGTTTAGTTTATCTTGTTCACCCGCCCATACTGATTTCTATTATTCTGGGGTCTAACTTTTCCTTCTGGTAGTCGCGTTGGAGTCACAAACTTATTTCTCAAAATGAGGATATGACTTTATGGCCTATATTCTTTTATTGTCTCAAGGATTGTCACTTCTCATATTTTCCTTCCCTTTATTATAGACTCTGTAATATTTTTATTTTTTTATCTACCATTGTCGTACATGTATCATATCCTACTCAAAATGCTTCATTATCTCTCTTCCTATTTCCCTGCTAATATTTGTGTCTATCACTTTATTTTGAAAACTATAACAAGACATTCTTTTTCTTTTAGCTCACAGGAGTCACACTAAGATAATATTTATCATTCTAGGATTTCCACTGCCTATTTTCTGAATTTTCCTAAACATTCTAGTATTCATATCTGACTATACAATTCAGGAGTGCACTATCTATGTGTCTTACGAGGAGATCCATTACCACGTTTGCACTGTCCTTCAGAAATGTCAGCTAACACTAACAGTCCATCCACCATTATGGGTTACTCTAACCCCAGTCTGTCCTGATATCCCGTCCTTCTCTTAAGCCATATCTTTAGCTCCCACAAGGCATAACTAAGATCGGTGTGGACAATTGTACATACATCAGTTACTGTTAAAGGTAACCCAAAAATCTTAATATCTCTACCTGAATTGTAACACTGATAATATTCATTAACTGGGTACATTGTACCCTTCTTTACCTTGCTTCTTTTACTTGTTGAAACTTATATCTACTTTCAGATTCTCTTATTCTTGTTACCATATGGGTGGATAGATATCCATGTTTTAGGGCTCCTTATCAAGAAGCTTACACATTTTAGTACACACATGATCTACTGAAGACCTCACATTTACTCATCATAAGCATAATGCAAAATCGAGTTGCTCTGACTCAACTCTTCCACAATTATATCTCTTACCAACAGTCTTTCTGGATGTAGGTATCGTTGTATTACGTATAAAATAGAATTTAGGAGTTTGAATTCTTACAAATGAGCTCTACTACACGATCTAGAGTAAGAAGAAAGGGTGATATTCCTAAATGCCCTGTAGCCTCCTGCTTATAAGCAAGGTGCACAACACGCCCATAAACAAGACTCTACTAGACACGACTTGTAGACTCCATAGGACATAACTGCTCTAATACCACTTCTATCATGACCCAAACCGGTGGGCGCGATGGGCACCTGGTACCTTACTCAACCGAGTACCAATGTAACGTATCTTTTCGTATCATACTATTATAGGTAAATGAGACGGAAAGGTTGTCGTGAGATAACTAGAATAAAACATAAAGGAATACTCGACATAGAACGACCCAACATGTAATACAAACTTATACATATGACATACGAGCACATAAGACCAAAATGATCACTCGTACATTGAACATAGACCAAAAAATCCATACAATCTTTCACATACATCGCATATGTATACAAGCCTCTAAGAGTAGATAAATACTATAAAGGTCAGGACAGGGCCCCGCCATACCAATCAAGACATATCCAAATCATACTGACCAAATAAGCAACTCCAGAGCAGTTGGAGCGTACCAACATTTTCTGTTGAGCTGATAGCCTACTTGGAGGACTCTCAACCTATCTATCGGGACATGCGGGCATGAAAACCAATGTCCCTAGGAAAAAGAGACGTCACTAAAAATAAAGTACCAAGTATGTAAGGCTGGAAAAGTCGTATACAATAGACATGGAAGCAACATGGAGTAAAAGACTCAACCTGTAAGTCTGAATAGCTCTGTGAATCATAAAACATTATAATTTCATGCATATGCATATAAATATCATATCATGCATATGTATATGTGTACATAACATCGTCAAGCCTCTGAGGGCATCCCGTCATATCATCTCGGCTACTGTGGGAAAAATAATCAACGTATACAAGCTGATCAAATAGTGGTACATATATAATGCCGTAACCTTTTCCCATATCCCATATACATATAATATACGCGTATATAACTCTATCTGGTCATGGGTCCATATACATGTATAAATGAATGAAATGCATAAGATATACATTAATAATATTTCTCGTAATGTTATAATATCAATATGCCTTTCGGATAAACTTTATCAACAACGTATTTTTCTAATACCCATGAACAGAAAATATAATAATAAGTCACATGGGGAATCAAGAACATATACACCCATAGTACTTCTATGAATAGAGTCATTTATGAAAGTTGTGTGTTTGCTCGTTTCATTTGTATCTTATAAATCACGCCAAAAAGAAATAAGAGATATCCTTAACATACCTGAGCCGATTCTCTTAACAATTCCTCTAACCCACGCCTTTTGCGAGAAAAACGTAAAGGCGAATCGAAGTAGGGAAAATCCATATGATATTCTTGAGAAAGATTATACCGTGTTCTCGTAAAACCGCATCTCATGCTGCTGTTACATTATGGAATCTCATATGCATTTTCCCTAAAACTTTTCCTCCATTACTTAGTAACCATAACCTCCCATTTTAATGATGTAGGAAGAAATATTATATTTGTGGGTTGTGGGTCCCTCTTGATAAGAATAAACTTTTCCCAAAATATCCTAATCATGCCACCTAGTGCATAAACCAAAGAGTCACTTATTTTACTTGATTAAGAAAATCCCTTGCTGCCACATTGGGAGGCCTTTAAGGCTTATCCACAAATTCCTAATTATCTTTCTAATCTCCCATTAAATATTAACCAATTATCCACATCATTAAGAATGATCTAAAATTGCATAAAATACTAATCATTTTTAACACACTTAATACACCTTAATATCATAGTCATGTGGTACCTTGTATGTATTAGTCCATAAATACAGGGTGCTAAATCATTGTATTACTACGAGGTGTAACAAGTAGGAAGTATCATAAGTGCATGGAGAGACAATTCAGAGAACCTAGCCTCGTTGTCGATCATTGACATCTGACCCAATTGGAGCTGCTCAAACTGAAACCCCAAATCTTCCCATCTGAGAGGGTGGAATTTACCTGTCCAGAAAGATACGGACGAACCTGTCCCAATTCATGGGAGGAGAATCTGCTGGTCTGCCAAGAAGATAGGACTTTCACCATCTACGGGCCCTCCCCTCTAGCTGGAAAGTAGCAACATCCACCCCATGGGACTCCAATATCCTCATGTTGTGCAGTATGTCCCTGCACCGATCAATGAAGTCTTGGGGATCCTCATGTCGCTCACCTCCAAAGACAGGAGGATGTACCCTAGTCCATCTGTCCAATAGCTTATGCGGCTCCCCGATCACAGCTGGTCTCGGCTCAGGCGCAACTGCTGCCACTGGCTGGGCTTCACCCACGGGTAGTGCGCCCGGGGTCTGATACACGGTAGCTGCATGCCCTGCAACCTGAGCAGTAGGGGTCTAAGCTCCCCCCCCAGCCTGTGATGTGGCCGGGTCCTCTTGAAATAAACCAGCCTAAGCCATAGTATCCATAAACCATAGCATACGGCCCATGATCTCCTGGGATCCTGGTGCTGACATGAAATCTACCGGGGCTGGCTCTATTGTAGGCACCTCGCCCTGCTTCTCAATAATAGGATCCTCTACAGGATTCGCTAGTGGCATAGCTGGAGAAACTCCGGGACGTCCCCGTCCTCTACCACGAGTAGAAGCCCTCTCTCGGCCTCTGCTTCGGCTTCTAGCAACAAGAGGAGCAACTCCTCCCTGATTCAGAACATCAATTGTGCGTGTTCTCTGCATTTGTGATATAATAAGAGAAAGACACCTAGTATCATATTAACTGTATGATAGGATATAAAGAGAGTAGTTTCCTAAAACCCTATAGCCTCTCGAAGATAAGTACGGACGTCTCTGCACCGATCTGCAAGGCTCTATTCGGCATGCTCATAACTTGTGAGACCTATGTGAACCTAGTGCTCTCATACCATGTCGTCACGACCTAATTCTATTATAGGCTGTGATGGAGCCCAGCGTCGCTGCTAGGTAACCCAACAGAGAATTAACCACGTGATTTCCCTTTTTAATAGATTTCTAAGTAATTAAAATTTCCTTAATTTAAAAGATTTGAGTAAAAACGGGTTTAAAATAAAAGTAAAATCACGAAAGCATCTACGTGAAATCACAACCATAGAAATAACCCAATACTACAAGTCCACTAGTGTCTGTGCCAAGACCTGGTGTCACAAGTTTATGACCACCAATAGATTATACAAAACTCGAGCTATTGTCTGAAATCAAAATAGACAGGAATGAAAGTAAAGGAGAGACCCTAGGATGCTGCAGAACGGCTCGAGAAAGCAGCTCATCACCAGGTCTTCGGGTAATGAGGTTGCGCGCCGGTATGATCGCCAAATATACCTGCCACAGATCCTGCACGGTCAGTGTAGAAGTGTAGCGTGAGTACATAAACTACATGTACCCAGTAAGTATCAAGTCTAAACTCAAAGAAGTAGTGACGAGGGGTCGACTTCAACACTTACTATGGGCTAATAATATGAATACCGAAAAAAAATGTAAGTGAACATGGGATATGTGAATAATAATAATAACTCATTAACAAGCAGGAACAAGAAATTTTGTCACAAATAATTAAATTCAAAGTAAATTTCTGTCATTAATAATTTTAAACTCACAAACCACAAAATAATATCAAGTATGATTAGGCTCCGAGAATTATTAAGCACGATGTGCGCTGAGGTCGTACGACCTGATCCTGAAAAACGTGTACACTTTCGAAGGACATTCGCCACGATCCATAGATGCATCTATTCTACTCCCGAGGCGTTCAACCCGATCCACAAGAAGGGAGGATATTTTATAAGAATTTAACTTAATCGTTATCACAGGGCTAATACATAATATAAAATAATTTCCATTAGTAGTCAGGTAGTCCGCCTTAATTTCAAGCAAGTGAAAGTCTCTTAAATTCCTTATCAAGTTCCAATATGATTTAGGCAATTTGATTAACAAGTAGGGCACAAACATTACAAGTCTTTCATTATTTGGGTCCTAAACTACCCGGACATAAGTATAATTAATAGCTCCGCATGGACTCTCGTCACCTCGTGTGCATGTAGCCCTAAAAATTATAAGCAAAGATTAATCAAATCACGTATGGGGTAAATTCCCTTTTACAAGGTTAGGCAAAAGACTTAACTTGTCTCAAAGCTCACTTTCTGGTCCACCACTATGCTTTAAATCTTCAACTCGGTGCCAACGACTCGAAACTAGTCCAATGTTATATAAAATAATCAATATATGTTCAATAATTCATATTCTAGTTATTAGAGTGATTACCCAACCCCAATTGAAGGATTTTTAAATTTCACCACCAGTCTCATGTGCCCGGATTCCAAAAATTTTTAAAGAAAGTAGTTATCCATAACCTCACGAACTCAAATATATAATTTTCACTAATTTCCATAACCATTTTTGTGGTTGAATCTCATTTTTATCAAAACCTAGGTTTTTAATCTGAACCCATAATTTCAAAAATTTACATGTTAAAATATACCCATAGTCTATGTATTAAACTCACATTGGGTACGAATTACTTACCTTCAATAGCTAGGTTGAAATCCCACTCTTTGAAGCTCCAAAATATCCCAAGGATGTATTAAATGAACCAAAAAATGGCTTAAGTCCCAATTTAAAACACACTACCCAGCTTCCTCCCTTCTTCGTGAACATGGAAAAGGCCTCGTGTTCCCGTTGGCAAAACTCCTCAGGCCCATAAAATGCCCTACGAAAAAGCGGTAGGGGCCTCACGAATGCGGAGGCTTACCTGGCCTACCTTACGCGAACGAGAGGGCAGCTTTGCGAACGCGAAGGGTACTGGGTACTGACCCTCCCCAGGCCCCTTCCTTCTATGCGAACGCGAGAGGGCCTTCGCGAACGCATAGGCCTAGGATCTCAAATCTCCGTGAACGCAACCTCCTGATTTTGAACGCAAAGATCAAATTGCCCTACTACCCAAATCCTTCATCGTGAACGCGTGGGTCCTTTCGCATTCGCGAAGAAGGAAATCGAAACATGAATTTCTGGTTTTTCTAACTCAACTTTGGGTGTTCCGAAACACACCCGAGCCCCTCGGGATCCCGTCCAATTGCACAAACAATTCCATAAACATACTACAGACCTGATCGAACTCTCGAAACGCATAAACAACTACAAAACTAAGATTCACACCCCAAAACCAAATTGAATCAAGTTATGAACTTCAACTTTCCAAATTGCTCCGAATGCACTGATTCATACTTAGACTACTCAAAATGACACAAAATTTTGTGTGCAAGTCTTAAATCACCATACAAAACTATTCATGGTCTTAGAGTTCCAATCGGACCTCGATAACCCACATCATACTCCAAACCAAATTTAAAGAACTTTAAAACCTTTAATGAGCCAACTTTCACTATTAAGCATCGAAACTCTCCTGGATCATCTAAAAACCCAATCCGAACATATTCCCAAGTCCGCGACCATCATACGAACCCATTAGAACAGTTAAATACCGGTTCCAAGGTCATATACTCAAAACATTGACTGAAGTCAAACTGAGCCTTTTAAACCCAAACCAAGGAACCAAGTGTTCTGATTTCAACTCGAATCCTTCCAAATCCCAAACTAACCATCCTCGCAAGTCATAAAACAATAAAGGTACATACGGGAAGTCTTATCTAGAAAGTAAAACAACTGGTCGGGTCATTACATATTAACTGGCATTGAGCCAACCATAATTTAAAAGAAAATTGATCAACTTATGGACTTTATTAACATTGGGCCTTCTGAAATTATTTTTATTTGGCCCATTATTAAATTTGATGATTTTCAAATGACAATTAAATGGTACCAACTTTGGGTATTTCTATGGAGATTAATCAGCTAAGTGAATGAATGATTAACCAACTAAGTTATTTCAAGCAATCTCGTATGGAACTTCAAGTTAGTTAACATCATGTGAGTTTATTGCCAATTTTAAAGAAAGCTAATGCAGATCCAAAGCGAGCATGAAGCCTTCAACAGGGAAATGATAAGCTTGGTTTAGCTTAAAACAGGGTGAATAGGAAATGGGGGGGAAAAGTAAAATATTTATTTTCCCTCATTTACAATGGAACATTGTCCCATATTGGAGGAGGAAAGCTCAGTTGTTGATTACACTTCTTCTAGCTCTTAAAGAGTTGAGAAGAACGCAAGTCTTGCACCGTCGTCGCTCGGCTCAACTTCGGCTTCGGTCAAATGATGCCCGTTTGTTTAATATCCACTCTTCGTTTTAAACCCAACCTGTTCGTTATAAATAGCAGGACATTCCCTCAGATTCTAAATTGACCTCTTCCTTTCTGCATTGTTTTCTTACAAAACAAACAATTTTCATTATATTTTTAATTTGTTTTATTTGACGTGCATCCTGTTATTTGACATGAGATGCACCTGTGATGCATGTTTGATGGATATAAAAGATATTTTTATTAAATGTACTTGACAAAATATAACATGTTTTGCAATTAAGGCTAAAATGTTTAAAGGATTTTTGAAATTCTAAAATTAATAGCTCGCTAGTATTAGTCACGACCCAAATCGATGGGCCGCGACGGGCACCCAGTACCTTACAAAAATGAGTACCAACACAACATATATTTCATATTACATCAACACAGATAAGTGGGACAGAAGGCGTGTCATGATATAACAAAAGTAATCATGAGAAATACGCGACATAGAACGACCCAACCTAATATAGAAACTTATATATGTGACATACGGGCCTATAAGGCCAGTGTGATCCATCATATACTTTAAATATAGGCCAACAAGGCCATACAACTATCCGTATACATGAAATATATCTACAAGCCTCTAAGAGTACATACTTATCATAAAGGTTGGGACAGGGACCCGCTATACCAAACAATACACGTCTAAATATTACTGACCAAACAAGCAATTCTGGTGCAAATGGAGCCCACCACCATCTTTCGCTGAGATGATAGCCTACATTGGAGGACTCTCGACCTATCTATCGGGACCTGAGGGCATGAAACGCAGCTTCCCCAGGAAAAAGGGACATCAGTACAAATAATGTACCGTGTATGTAAGGAATGATAATCAGTAAACAATAGACATGAGAGAAACACTGAGTAAAAGACTCGGCATGTAAGTCTGAATAACCCTGTAAATCATGAAATACTCATAGTGCCATGCATATGCATATGAATATCATGTCGTTCATAGGTACATGTGTTGATAACATCATCAAGCCTCTGAGGGCATCCCATCATATCATCCCGGTCACTGTGGGCAAAATCATCAACGTATATCAGTTGATCAGGTGGTGGTGTGTATATAACATCGTAAGATTTTCTCATTTCCCATATACATATAATATACATATATATGCGTATATAATACCATATGGTCATGGGTCAATGTACATGTATAAATGAATGCAATGCATGAGAAGTACGTCAATAAAATTTCTCGGAATGTCATAAGACCATTATGCCTTTGAATTATATCATGAAGTAAACTTTATGAACTTACGTATTTTCTGAAACCCATGAACACACGATAGAACAATAAGACATATGGGAATTCATGAACATAGGAACCTCTAATACTTCAGTGAATAGAGTCATTTATGGAATTTATGCATTTGTTTGTTTCGGTTGTGCCGTATAGATCATGCCAAGAGGAAAGAAGGGATAGCCTTAAATACCTGGACCGATTTTCTTGACAATTCCTTTAACACACGTCTTTTGCGATAAAACACAACGCTAGATTGAAGTAGGGAAAAATCCATATGATATTCTTGATATCATAGCACGTTATTTGTTATCCGACTAATATTTATTCCATCAAAAAATAACACTTTCAACGAGTAGTAACCATTAAACCCCTTAATTACCACCGTTGCATGTCTAAGATATATAATGTGATAAGCTTGTGATAACTTCCTTCTTATCTTCCAAGTTATATCAATAACAAATGGACCCAACAAAGATAATTATCAAATGATCCTTACATGTAGACAACATCTTAGGTCTTATGACTCATTATTCATTTTGGTGCAACCTTAGGATTGGCTTAATTCCATGTGGCAGCCCCAAAAAGATTCTTATTCACTTAATTCTACTTAATACCACAATTATTCCCACAATTAATCAATTATACACATAATTAAGAATTATCTAAAATTACTGAAAATACCGCCCACTTTTAACACACTTTATTCATCTTATAATCACGGTTATGCGGTACCTTGTATGGCACTAATCCATAAATACGAGGTATTACAACTTGGACCGTATTTTATCCCCAAATTTCCAAACATCGACGAAACTCCTTTTCTTCGGTTTGCTTACCCTCTCACCTTCACAAATTTACTTATCACTTGTTTGAAATACCATAATACTTATAATCCCAAGGTAATACCATTCCCGAACTTTTATTAATTTACTTATGGCATACTTTCATGTATGAAAACATGGAGTGTAACATCATTTCCCCCATGGAACATTCGTCCTCGAATGTTGACTGATGCACTTATCATTTTTATAACATATGGCTCTTGAAAATACTTTAGTACTCTCCTTTCCATCTAGTCAATTGTCCCGTAAATAAATCCAAAGGCCAGGGAATTACCATTTAGGCCTCTTTCTCACACCACGACTTGTAGTCGGAATACTTCCAATCTCGTAATTGTTGCTACCTTCTATCATGCATCCCGACCTTGTGAGTGCGCCTATGAGATTCTTCTCTCCTTTTTCCTCCAGTTTTTAGCCAATCAGTAGGCCTCACATTGTAAACATATACAGAGCTTGACATGATTTCCCTCTAGGCATCTATAGGTGTACTGAACTTCTTCGCTCGGTATTTTGTTGAACTTATGAATATTGGTATATCTCACTTCATAGACCCGGTTATCCATCCGTATGACTTTAATGTATCTAAGTAGGTCATACTATACCATAACTCTTACTTCGATTTATCACGCTACTAAACTCTAGGTTACTTTCGATGCTTATCCTATATGTATAAATCTATGTCCTTAATTCTTCCCCATTACTGTTCATTTATTGAAACTTTTATCCATCCATCATTGATTCCCCTCAATGTTGATCTGCAATTTACTAATGATAACTTGAAACCTCTTACATAATACGTTGTCACTAAGCCTTATGTCTCGTCGGGGGATATCTGAAGTGATTTGCCTAATCCACATAGGGCGATACTATACTTCAATAATCATATTTCATAGTATCCCAATGTGATTCAATTTACATGGGTATTTTAATCCTGTACAATTCATGAACTCATTACTCAATTAAAGGCCCAAACGTCATTCTTTATTTATCATAATTACACCCTTATTCTACTACCAGGGCAGCATTCCATGTAACGACCCGACAGGTCGTTCCGAGAGCTTTACACCATTTCTACTTCTTTAGGTGATGTTCAAATGTTATGCATGGTATCAGATTGGTTGGTTTGGGTTTGGAATGCGATTTTGGAGTCCAAAATACAGTTAAGCTTGGGGTTTAGGTGATAGTTTTCGATGGGGGTTCATCTCCTATCATATTTTGATGTTATTGATCTGTTTTGTGATAGAATCAGAGTTTTTGGGAGCCGAATCGAGGGGAAAGAGCACCACATAATAGTTTTTGGGTTGTTTTGAGGTAAGTAACGATTGTAACTCTAAACCCGAGGGTATGAAATGCCTGTATTTGTTATTTCTTTGGTAAATGAGGTGATGCGCATGCTAGGTGACGATCGTGTGGGCGTGCACCGATAGGGATTGTGACTTGGTCCGTCCCATGGAGACTATTAAGCCGCGTACTCGATTTGAAACCTTACGATATCCTGTATTTTAGAAATTTATACTTGTTTATGGGATGTGAGACATGTTTGGGGCCTTGTGCCGACTTTTTTTAGACCATCAAAGGTACTTTTACTCTGTTCTCACACTATCTTGATAGAACAATTGCGAACTCAGTCACGTTTCCTACTTGGTTGTTATTTTCACTGTTATTACACTATTTTGAAACCCTGAGAGGTATTTGGGGATGAGTCTCGTGAGTTGAGATGAATTGCCCGAGTGGCTTGTGAGGATGACTGATTAAGGCCGAGAGCTGAGCATGTGAGGATTGTTATGGGACGGGCTGCACGCCGCAACAATATATATGTTATATATTACATATGGATCGGGCTGCATTCCGCAATAATATATATGTGTATTATATATGGATCGGGCTGTACTCCGTAGCAATATACAATATATACGGATCGGGATGCACGCCACAACAATATATACATTGGATCGGGCTCCACACCGCAGTAATATAGTGCTTGGGCTTAAGGAGCCCCTCCAGGAGTCTGTACACCCCCAGTGAGCGCAGCCGACTATTATATGGATCGGGCTGCAAGCCGCAACGTATGTTGTATAGATCAGGCTGCGCAATATACATTATATATGGATCGGTTTGCACACCGCAGCAATATGTATGTATATATATATATATATAGGATCGAGTTGCACGTTGCACCAGTTGTTACGTGCTACATGATGAGTGAGAGTGTTGTGTGTGAGCATTGACTTACGAGAGTAGAGTCAAGAGTGACTAAGAGGCTTGCCTGAGAAGCTTTATTTGTGATCGAAATTGTGCCCGAGTGGTGGATATTTTCATGAAACCACTGTTTGAACTATTCTTTACACTGAGCCTCTTTGATAAATGTTGACTAATGTTTCATACAAGTTTAAAAAGGGAAAACTGGAGTTTTGTAAAATCTTTGGTAAATGTGGAATCTTGGCTTACTCTATTACTTTTACTGGTACTTATTTTTATGAAACTGTAAAGTTTAAATGCTCGTCACTGCACTTATGTTTTTAGATACTTTGGTTACTTACTGAGTTGGTGTACACATGTTACTTCCTGCACCTTGTGTGTAGATTTAGGTACCGGGGCAGAGCGATAGTTGAGCTACCCCATTTGAAGCATTGTTCAGAGATTGTGAGGTAGATGTTCGGCGTCCTCAACCTACTTTTTCCCCTTCCTACTCTATTGTTTGTACTTTACTTCTCGGACTAGTTGTAGTAGAGGATTTGTATTAGATTGTATCATCTCTTAGATGCGCATGACAGTTGACTCCGGATGTTGGGACTATGCTTAGATGTTCTAATCATTTTATTGCTTCTGAAATGCTTAAGAAACAAAATTATCATGAAAATTCGGATATTTTATGTATTAAATGGAAAATCATTTCATTATTTTCAGTAAATTGGCTAGCCTAGTATCACGATAGGCGCCATCATGGCCAGTTGTGATTTGTGGTCGTGACAAGTTGGTATCAGAGTGATAGGTTACCGAGGACTCAACGGTCATGAGTAGGTTTACTAGAGTCTTGCAGATCGGTACGGAGACATCTGTACTTATTTTCGAGAGGTCGTATAACCCTTAGGAAAGTCTCACATTCTTCAATTCTTGTCGCGCGAATCCATTTTATTCAGCCAAGAGCGTAACTCTTGAATTCCTTCCATGTATTTGAATGCGCCCGTGAGCGCTTGGTATCGGTTGTGCATCAACGACTGTGACTTCCATGGATGAGATGTGATTTTAGCATTTTTATAATGGGTCACTCTGGAGGTCTTGAGGCCGGATTTTGTTTGTGGCTTGAGTACTGAGATTTTGTTGTGTAAGAATATGTATTTAGGGACTTATATGTATGTTGATGTCCTTATTGACGGGACATTGTGGCTTGATGCCTATGTGGTGAGTGTGATTTTATGGTTAGATGTGTTCAGACTGTGATTGGTGACAAAATGATTGGCTGGGAATGTGGCAAGAACTATTGAGTGTTTGATTTCTGTCTCGATCTGGTATATGGCTTCGAGTTGTTAGTGTATTGGAAGACCTCTCATGTTGTTTAGTTTTGGAGCGAATCAGATCTTTCTATTGAGTTATGAGTTCCTGGTGATGTCTTTTGGGCTAATAATTGTCCCAGTAGAGTTCATGTATTTGATTAATGGTGTATTCCAGCCGTATTAGCATTCCTTAGTTATTATATTCATTGATGGCATCTTGGCGTATATGTGTAGACAAGGGTAGAATACTTAGTATATGAGGAGGCACTGTGCTCATCTTCTTGGAGGTCCATCTCAACTGACTAGCCATCCTTCGACTTCAGCTCTAGTTGCTTCACCACCCACCCAGGCAGCTAGGGGTGGTAGCCGGTCAGCTAGTTGCCGCCCTAGAGGGGGAGGTCGAGCAGGTGGAGGTTAGGCCCGTATGTATGCCTTTCCAGCTAGGCTAGATGTTATGGCCTCCGATGCAGTGATCGACGGTATTGTCTCAGCCTTTTGTAGAGATAGTTTAGCTTTATTTGACCTTGGTTCTACATATTCCTATGTTTCATCACATTTTGCCCATTTTCTGGATATGCCCCGTGAGTCTTTAGTTACATATGTTCATGTGTCGACTCCGGTGGGCGACACTATTGTTGTGGACCGTGTGTATCGACCGTGTGTGATATCTACTTGGGGTCTGGGGACCCCAGTGGACCTACTGTTACTCAACATGGTCGATTTTTATGTGATATTGGGCATGGATTGGATATATATTTGTCATGCTGTTCTTGATTGTCACGCTAAGACCGTGACCTTAGCTATGCTAGGATATCCAAGGGTTTAGTGGAGAGGTTCTTCTTAGTATGTGCCTAGTTGGGTGATTTCCTACCTGAAGGCTCTACGTATGGTTGAGAAGGGGTGTTTATCGTACCTGGCTTTTGTGAGGGATGTTAGTGGTGAGACTCCCGCTACTGTTTTGGTTGTCGTGGTCTGTGACTTTTCGGAAGTGTTTACTGCAGACCTGCCAGGCATGCCACCTAATAGAGACATTGATTTTGGTAATGACCTGGTGCCAGGAACTCATCATATTTCTATTCCACCTTATCGTATGGCACCAGCGGAGCTAAAAGAATTAAAGGAGCGGCTTCAGGAACTCCTAGATAAGGGGTTTATTCGGCCTAGTGTGTCACCTTGGGGTACACTGGTGTTCTTTGTGAAGAAGAATGATGGTTCTATGCGCATGTGTATTGATTATCGGCAGCTGAACAAGGTTACAGTGAAGAATCGGTATCCCTTGCCTCGTATAGATGACTTGTTTGAACAGTTGTAGGGTGCCATGGTATTTTCCAAGATTGACTTCGTTCCGGCTATCATCAATTGAAGATTCGGGGGTCAAACATTCCGAAGACTTATTTTAGAACTAGATATGGTCATTATGAGTTTATGGTTATGTCATTCGGGCTGACCAATGCCCCAACAACCTTTATGGACTTGATGCACAATGTATTTCAGCCTTATCTGGATTCTTTATTCATCGTGTTTATTGACGATATCTTGGTGTATTCCCAATCTCGGGAGGATCATGAGTAGCATTTCAGAATTGTGCATCAGACCTTGAGGGAGAAGAGATTGTATGCAAAATTTTCTAAGTCTTAGTTCTGCCATCAGCTTCGGGTTCTTATACCGCATATTGTGATGACTCGAGGGTAGGCATTGTTTGTGTTTAGATGCAGAAGGGTGTAGTGATTGCGTGATAGTTATGATCTTTGGGAGTGTAGAGAGAGATATTAGTTTAAGGCTAAGCTGGCAGGGGTATCTCCTAGGGGTTGTCCTGAGGTGTGTGATCCTTATGTTGTTCGGTAGTAAGTTTTCTTCTACCAGTAAATGATATATGTTGTAATTGAGTTTAGATCGCTTGTGGAAGTTGGCATGACTATTACAATGGTGAATGTGAGATTTGCAGATGACTTGAGCTGTTAGACGAGTTATGTTATTATGGGCATTGTGAGTTATTGTTTGTCTTGATAGTTGGCTTTGAGCCAAGTGGGGGAGTCTGTTAATGATAAGTTGATTGCACAATTATGTGTTGTATTGGTTTCAGTTCTAGGTATATTGGTGCATTAGTTATGACGTGCAAAGGTGGAGTATGGGAATGACTCGAGTAATGAAAATTTCTTTGATACATGTTGTAATGTACTCTATTGGGTAAATGGGTTATATTGAATGATTGAGTATTAGGGATGTGCTATGTATTCGAGCGGTTGAATTGAGATCACATACAG
Source organism: Nicotiana paniculata (assembly GCA_005239505.1). Classification (NCBI taxonomy): domain Eukaryota; kingdom Viridiplantae; phylum Streptophyta; class Magnoliopsida; order Solanales; family Solanaceae; genus Nicotiana; species Nicotiana paniculata. Next base: position 73,987 of record ML336600.1, on the reverse strand, counting down.
TAATTTGTGCGCTTCATGGACTTCGAGACTGAGAGTTCTCATAAACAGGTTATTTTGTGGTATTGAACTGTGAAGATACGAGCAAAGCTAGTCGGGTGTTAGTATGTATCATGATTCAGTCATTTTAAACTTTTCGATGATTTTATCTGTCTGTTGTGGGTGACCAGAGTTGATTCAGGGTTATTGGTAGGCACATTTCAGTGTGTGTTCTGCACCGGGTCGGAATTGCTGACTCCGAATATCTATTGTTGAGGAATGTACCATTTGATTGTGATTGAGTTTATTCATATTCTGTAGTTATCTATGAGTTACCCTTCGGCGTTTCGGGGAGTGGTTATTATTGGTTTTACGCACACATAGTGCGGTTCTAATTTCGGCTTCATAGAAAGATTTGAGTAAGTATTGAGTCTTGTGGGATTGAGACGTATTGGTTATGCATTTTCTGATTCGTATTCCATGGTATTGTCCGGTTTCCCCGTGGTTATGGCAGCGCACTTTGAGTACTGGATGTCGAAATTCGAATGGTTATTGATTTTGAGCCAGGTGGCTTGTAGTATTTCATTTGGACCACCATTTGGACAAGATCGGGTAGTGTAGCGGAGATTATATAGGGGTATGGCCCTTGGTATTGGATTTGTTTGTTTTAATTTTTATGATGTGTGCCAGGCTTTTAGCATGATGTTGTGATGGTAATTGTTAATGGCAGGATAATCCTCCATGTGAATCTTTCATATAATTTGATTATATTGGGATGTTTCTATTGAGTGCACGAGTTGCACAAGGTATGGCTTCGAAATTCATCGATGTGTATTGTCATCAGAGTGGTCGTGTTGGATGAGAAGAGGTCATTGGACCTAGAATGAATATTGTCAGAATTGTCTACAGCATAGCTGGAAGGATAAATATCGGGAGTCGGCTTAGAAATCTGCTATATTTCCTATTTGGGAAGGGGGAGCTTCATGTCTAACTTATCGGACTGATGGTTGTTAGTTTCTACGTGTTTCTTTCATCATTGGCAGTATACGAAAGTTTTAGAGCGAGCCATTTCCTGATAAGAGGTTATGTACCAGTATTGAGTTGTTCTGATCAGTTATTGTGGTTATGATTTATCGCTACGAGTGTTTGAGTTATGTGGTGTATTATGCGATTTCCTCTGGGGTGCGTATATGGATTGATCCGGCATACTCAGACCTGTTCACTTTATAGTTGTGGAATTTTCATCTTGTATATTACTTCAGAAGTGGAAATTTGGTTCTAACGTTCATGGGTTAGGTTGGATTTCGAAATTTCACCTGTTCTGTGCTATTGGACCTATACGGGATAGGGTGACTTGGGATCACCGCCGAGTATGTGCATGGTAGGCTACGCGACAGTTTGATGGTGTTGGAGAACAACTCTTGGCACGTTCGAGGATGAACATATGTTTAAGTGCGGGAGGATGTAATGCCCCGGCCGGTCGTTCTGAGAGTTTAGCCCTGTTTCCCACGTTTCTGCTTCATTATATGTGGTTCAAATTCATTACATTGTGTTATATTGGTTGGCTCCAGTTCAGAGAGATTTTTGGAGAAAAATGAGACACTTAGTCTCTTATCTTGGTTCAATAGTGGAAAACTCAACCGGAAGTTGACTTACTGGTAAACGACCTCGGAATGCGAATATTATGGTTCGGATAGCTTCGTTGGGTGATTTGGGACTTAGGAGTGTGTTCGAAATGTTGTTTTGATGTCCGGTGTAGAATTAGGCTTGAATTGGCGAAATTTATTTTTTAGCGATTTCCGGTCGGCAGTGGAAAATAGGTTATCGGAGTCGGAATAGAATTCTGAAAGTTGGAGAAGGTTTGTAGTGTTATTTTGGATATGTGTGCAAACTTTTCAGGTCATTCAGACGTGTTTTTGGATGGTTTCGGCACCTTTGGCGAAATTAAGAAATTTCAAAGTTCATAGGCTTGAATTTGATGTGATTTTGGTGTTTTTACGTTATTTTTGGTGTTTTGAAGGCTCGACTAAGTTTGAAAGATGTTATGGGATATGTTGGTAGGTTTGGTTGAGGTCCCGGGGGCCTCGTGTGTATTTCGAATGCTCAAAAGGACATTTTTGGTCTTTGGGAGATTGCTAGTTTTTCTAGTGCTTTAGCAGCAGTGATTTGTTCATTACGATCGCATGAGTTCATCCGCGATCGCGTAGTGTAAGTTGAGGCCAGGCAGATTTTTTGAAGTGCGATCGTGTAGGTAGGAGTGCAATCGTGAAGGGTAGAGCAGAGTGGTCACTGTGTTCGCGTGGAGATGTTTGCATTCGCATAGTAGGACTGGTAGTGGCAGTGAGAGGATGGAATTTCTCTATGCGATCTGGTGGCGATCGCATTATAATGAGGAGTGGTGTTACGCGATCGCATAGTTGTTTCTTCGGTCGCATATAGTTAGTTTGGTTGGACAGCATTTTGTTCTTCGCGATCGCACAGACTGGGCAGACAATTTAAGTTCTAATTTCGGGGGTACTTGGCCATAACTCATTTTGCCATTTGAGAGCTCGGGTGAAGGAGATTTTGGACGAGATTTTCAGTGGGATTCTTGTGGTAAGTGTTCTTCAATCAATTTTTGTTTAATTTCATTAATTTGTCTTGATTTTCACCTTGGAATTTGAGGAATTAAGTAGAGAATTTGGGGAAAATGGGAGGAAAAATTTGGAAATTTCTTTTGGTGATTTGAGTGGAAAATTGTTGTCCGATTTTGATGTTCTTGGTATGTACGGACTCGTGGGAGGATAAGGTTTCTTATGATATAATTTTTATCAGATTCCGTGACGTGGGTCTAGGGGCCGGATTTGGCAAATTTCGGGAATTGTGCCTAATTTTGATAGTTTTCGATTGGGGTTTGTCTCCATACCATATTTTGATGTTATTTATCTGTTTTGTGATAGACTCGAAGCTTTTGGGAGCTGAATCGAGGGGCAAGAGCACCATGGAATAGTTTTTGGGTTGTTTTGAAGTAACTAATGATTGTAACTCTAAACCTGGGGGTATGAAACCCTGGTATTTGACATTGCTTTGGTAAATAAGGTGACGCACATGCTAGGTAACGAGCGTGTGGGTGTGCACCGATAGGGATTGTTACTTGGTTCGTCCCATAGCGACTATTAAGCCGCGTATTCGATTTGAAGCGTTATGATATCCTATATTTTAGAAATTTATACTTGTTTATGGGATGTGAGCCACGTTTAGGGCCTTGTGCCGACCTGTTTAGACCCTCAGAGGTACTTTCACACTTATCTCACACTATCCTGATAGAACAATTGCGAACTCAGTCACGCTTCCTACTTGTTTGTTATTTTCACGTTATCACACTGTGTTGAAACCCTGAGAGGTATTTGGGGCTGAGTCCCGTGAGTTGAGGATGACTTAGTAAGGCCGAGAGCCGAGCATGTGAAGATAGTTATGAGACGGGCTGCACGCCGCAGTAATATATATGTTATATATTACATATGGATGGGTCTGCACGCTGCAACAATATATATATATATATATATATATATATATTTATTTATATGCATGTATTATATATGGATCGGGTTGCACGCCGCAACAATATACATTATATACGGATCGGGCTGCACGCTGCAGCAATATATATATATATATATATATATATATATATATATATATGCATGTATTATATATGGATCGGGTTGCACGCCGCAATAATATACATTATATACGGATCGGGCTGCATGCTGCAGCAATATATATATATATATATATATACACATATTGGATCGAGCTGCACGCCGCAATAGGTGTTACATGGTACCTGATAAGTGAGAGTGGTGAGTGTGAGCATTGACTTATGAGAGTAGAGTCACGAGTGACTAAGAGGCTTGCCGAAGAGGCTTTATTTTTGAGCGACACTGTGCCCGAGTGGAGGATATTTTTATGAAACTACTATTTTCACTATTCTTTACACTGACCCTCTTTGAAAAGAGCAAATTGCAGTTTTGTAAAATCTTTGGTAAATGTGGACTCTTGACTTGATCTAATACCTTTACTGGTACTTATTTTTATGAAACTATAAAGTTTACGTCTCGTCACTGCACTCTTGTTTTTAGATACTTTGGTAACTTACTGAGTTGGCGTACTCACGTTACTCCCTCCACCTTGTGTGTAGATTCAGGTACCGGGGCAGAGCGATAGTTGAGCTACCCCTTTTTGGATCATTGTTCGTAGATTCAGGTACCGAGGCAGAGCGATAGTTGAGCTACCCTTTTTTGGAGCATTGTTCGTAGATTCAGGTACCGGGGAAGAGCGATAGTTGGCGTACTCGACGTCCGCAACCTACTGTTTCTCCTTCCTACTCTATCATTTATACTTTACTTCCCGGACTTGTTGTAGTAGAGAATTTTTATTAGATTGTATCATCTCTTAGATGTTCATGACGGTTGAGTCCGGATGTTGGGACTATGCTTAGATGTTCTAATCATTTTTATTGTTTTTTAAATGTTTAAGAAACAGAATTATCATGAAAATTCAGATATTTGATGTACTAAATCGAAAATCATTTCATTATTTTCAGTAAATTGGCTAGCTTATTATCACGATAGGCGCCATCACGACCAGTTGTGATTTGGGGTCGTGACACATCCTTAGTACTGAGCGACTGTTGTCGAAAATGTATATATTCTAGGATGGATCTTCCCTGGACCATGCGAGCCATATACAGTACCGAGTGGTTTTGAGATTATTATCATTATATGGAGATGGTTCTTCTCCTTAGGGATGGATTGGCCTTCCTCAGTACCGAGTGACTACCGTCATATGTGTATATATTCTGCGATAGGTCTTCCCTAGGCCATGCGAGCCATATACAGTACTGAGTGGACTAGTACTTGATAGTGGGAGCACATTGTACATTTCATACAAGTTGATGCATTGGCGTGTAGAATACTTTGAGTTATATATGTTAAACTGTTCGGATCTGTACTTATCTTATCAGTTGGATTTGTCTAATTAACTGAACGCATGCCTAAATTTCTGTACATTGATTCTATATAAATGTGGAGGTTTAGTCCGTCACTACCTCTCAGCCTACAATTTGGGCTTGTTACTTACTGAGTTGGTGTACTCACGTTAGCCCCCTGCACCTTGTGTGCAGATTCATGTATCCCAGGCCACGATAGTGCCAGTTGATCATCTTGTTGCAGATCATCACTTTGAGAGTGTGAGGTAGCTGCCTGGCAATCGCAGCCCCGTATTTCTCCTTCCATATCTTCCTTCTTGTATTTCTATTTCTAGGCAATGTTGTCTTGATGAATTTTGGAATAGTTTTAGTATGGATCATGACTTAGTGACACCCGTTGTTGGGATATATCTTTCCGAATTTTGGCTTTTAATTATCTTTCTTTTAAAAACTTCAGTAAGAAAGGTTGTTATCTATATTGTTAAATGAGAAATCAGATTGGTTAAGAGTGTGCAGGATTGCCTAGTTCCACGATAGGCGCCATCACGACCAGGTTGGTTTTGGGTCGTGACAAGTTGGTATAAGAGCCTAGGTTACATAGGTCTCACGAGTCATGAGCAGGTTTAGTAGAGTTTTGCGGATCGGTACGGAGACATCTTTACTTATCTTGATGAGGTTGCAGAACCCTTAGGAAGAATCTCACATTCTTGAATTATTGTCGTGTGAATCCATTACTTCTGGTGACTGAACTACTATTGTTTCATTCTCTCATAGATGGTGAGGACACGTGCTACTAGACAGGGTGACAATACACCAGTTGGGCCCGTGAGAGGCCGAGGCCGTAGTCGAGGTCGTGGTAGATGGATGGGTGCAACTCGCGCAACATCTGGGGTAGTACTTATGGACCCTCTAGTTATTCCAGATCAGATCCCAGCAGCAGATATTCCAGTGGGACCGGCTCAGGCACCTGCTGTGCCTATTGTCATTACAGGTCTTTAGAAGACCTTGTCTCAGATATTGACCGCGCACACCAGTCTTTCTCAGGTGGTCGTTGTTTCTACTACAACTGCTACTTCTCAAGCCGAGGGAGGCACTCAGACTCTCGCTGCGCGCACTCCCGAGCAGGTTGTTCAGGGACTTTAGATACTGGGGAAACTCCAGCCCAGTCGGCTGTACTTGTTTAAGGATTATGTGGCTCCCGTCATGGCTGATGACGAGCAGCGCAGATTGGAGAGGTTTGGTAAACTTCAGCCTCCGACTTTCAGTGGTGCATAGGGTGAGATTGCCCAGGGTTTTTTGACAAGTGTTAGAGGATTCTGCGTACAACGGGTATTTTGGAGACCAGTGGGGTGTCGTTCACTACCTTCAAGTTTTCAGGAGCTTCCTTTACTTGGTGGGATACGTATGAGAGGCGTATGCCTATTTTTTTAGTGCCCCTTACCTGGCAGCAGTTCTTCACTTTCTTTCTGGAGAAGTATGTGCCACAGTCCCGCAGAGAGGAGTTCGCAGGTAGTTCGATCAGCTGCATCGGGATAATATGACTGTGACGCAGTATGAGATGAGGTTTTCAGAGCTAGCCCGTGATGCTGTTTGGTTGGTCCCTACAGATAGGGTGAGGATCAGAAGGTTCATGGATGGCTTCTCGTATCACCTTCAGATTCTTATGACCAGAGAGAGGGTGTCTGGTGCTACTTTTGAGGAGGTGCCAGTGAGATCGAGTCAGTTCATCGCCAGGATCGAGTTGAGATGGATGCCAAGAGGCCTCGGGGATCTTGTTGTTAGAGTGGTGCTCCTTCTATACGCCAGTTTCAGCACGACATAGGCCGTCCATTCAAGCATGCTTAGTCAGCCCGTCCAGGTCACTGTGGTGGATCATTTGGTCATGGTCATCACAGTTCTCATCAGGGTCACTCATCATTCAGTGCCCTTCCATCCCAGAGTTCATCTCGTGCACCATCAGTTCAGGGATCTTCCATGCCAGGTTCTTCTACCTATTATCCCGATGTTAGGGGTTCCCTTAAGTCCCCACCAGCATTTGCAGAGAGGGGTTGTTTTGAGTGTGGAAATTCGGGTCATATCATGAGGTTTTCTCCCCGTCTTACGGGAGGTTCATCCTAGCAGAGGATTCAGCCCTCGACTTCAGCTCCAGGTAGTCCACCACCTGCCTAGGCAGCCAGTGGTGGGGGTCAGGCAGCTAGAGGTCGTCATAGAGGGGGAGGCCGGTCCGGTGGTGGTCAGGCCCATTTTTATGCACTTCTAGCCAGACCAGATGCTATGGCTTCAGATGCTATGATTACAGATATTGTTTTAGTGTGTCACTTAGATGCCTCGGTTTTATTTGATCTCGGTTCCACATATTCATACGTTTTATCATATTTTTCATATTTTATGGATATGCCCCGTGAGTCTTTAGTTACATTTGTTCAGGTGTCCACTCGTGTGGGTGATACTATTGTTGTGGACCGTGTGTATCGGTTATGAGTGGTGTATATTGGGGGTTTGGAGACCCGAGGGGATTTGTTATTGCTCTGTATGGTTGACTTCGATATGATACTAGGCATGGATTGTTTATCCCCCTATCATTCTGTCCTAAATTTTCACGCTAAGAACGTGATCTTGGCGGTTACGAGATTCTCAAGAGTTGAGTGGAATGGTTCATAGATTATGTGCCTAGTAGGGTTTTTTTGTACCTCAAGGCTCAGCGCATGGTTGAGAAAGGTTGCCTATCATATTTGGCTTTTGTGAGGGATGTTAGTGTAGAGAGTCCCTGTATTGATTCTGTCCCTGTGGTCCATGATTTTCTTGATGTGTTTTCTGCAGACCTGTCGGGCATGCCGCCTGACAGGGACATTGATTTTTGTATTGATTTGGTGCTGGGCACTCAACCTATTTCTATTATGACGTATCGTATGGCACCAGCGGAGTTGGAGGAATTGAAAGAATAACTTCAAGATCTCCTAGATAAGGGGTTCATTCGGCCTAGTGTGTCACCTTTGGGTGCACCGATTCTATTTGTGAAAAAAAAGATGGTTCCATAAGAATGTGTATTGACTACAGGAAGTTGAATAAGGTCAGAGTAAAGAACAAGAATCATTTCGCTCGTATTGATGATTTATTTGACAAGCTTAAGGGAGCGAGGGTGTTCTCTGAAATTGATTTGAGGTTTGGGTATCATTAGCTAAAGATTCGGGATTTAGATATTCCTAAGACAACTTTCAGGACCCATTATGGCCATTATGAGTTCTTGCTGAGGTCTTTTGGGCTGACCACTGCCCCAGCAGCGTTCATGCATTTGATGAACATTGTATTCCAACCATATTTGGATTCCTTCGTTATTGTGTTCATTGATGACATCCTTGTGTACTCTCATAGACAGGAGGATCATGCTCAGCATTTGAGAGTTGTACTACATAAATTGAGGGAGGAGAAGCCTTATGCCAAGTTCTCCGAGTGTGAGTTTTGGCTTGTCTCGGTAGCATTCTTGGGGTACTTGGTGTCCAGTAAGGGTATTCAGGTGGATCTGAAGAAGATAGAGGCAGTGCAAAGTTGTCCTAGACTGTCTTCAGCTATAGAGATTAGGAGCTTCCTCAGTTTGGCAGGATATTACCATCGCTTCGTGGAGGTATTTTCATCTATTGCTTCATCCTTGAAAAAATTGACCCAGAAAGGTGCTCCATTCAGGTGGTCGGACGAGTGTGAGGATAGCTTTCAGAAGCTTAATAATTTCTTGACCACAGCTCCACCGTTAGTTCTATCATCGGCTTCAGGTTCTTATACTATGTATTGTGATGCCTCGGGGATAGGCATTGGTTGTCTTTTGATGCAGGAGGGTAGGGTAATTGCCTATGCCTTGCGCTAGTTGAAGACCAATAAGAAGAATATCCGGTGCATGATCTTGAGTTAGCAGCCATTGTTCACGCCCTGAATATTTGGCGTCATTATTTGTATGGGGGTTAATTGCGAGATATATACTGATCACAGGAGTCTACAACATCTCTTTAAGAAAAAGGACAGTAATTTACGCCAGTGGAGATGGCTGGAGCTTCATAAAGACTATGATATCACTATTCTATACCATATGGGAAAGGACAGTGTGGTGGCCGATGCCTTGAGTCGTCGGGTAGAGAGTTTGGGGAACTTAGCATATCTCCCAACAGTAGTAAGACCTTTAGCATTGGCTGTTCAGGCCTTAGCGGGCCTGCTTGTGAGAATAGATATATTGGATCCTAGTCGGGTATTAGCATGCATAGCCTCCAGGTCTTCTCTTTATGACCGTATCAGGGAGTGCTAGTATGATGACCCACACTTGCTCCTTCTTGAGGATAGGTTCTGGCAAGGTGATGCCACGGATGTGACCGTTGGTGATGACGGTGTGATGTGGATGAAAGGTCGGATATGTGTGCCTAATGTAGATGGGCTTCAGGAGTTAATCCTTGAGGAGGACCATAGCCCGTGGTATTCCATCCATCCGGGTGCTGCGAAGATGTACCAGCATTTGAGAGAGCATTATTGGTAGAGGAGGATGAAGAAGGATATCATTGGTTTTTTGGCTCGGTGTCTCAACCAACAGGAGGTCAAGTATGAGCATCAGAGACCGGTTGGCTTGCTTCAGAGGTTAGACATTCGAGAGTTGAAGTGGGAGCGGATCACCATGGACTTTGTAGTCAGGCTCCTACGGACTTCGAGGGAGTTCGATGCTATATGAGTTATAGTGGATCGGCTGACAAAATCCGCACACTTCATTACTATTGGTACCACTTACACATCAGAGCAGTTAACTAAGATATATATTCAGGAGATTGTTCGTCTGCATGGCGTCCCAGTTTCAATCATTTCTGATAGAGGTACTCAGTTCACATCACAGTTTTGGAGAATCGTGCAACGGGAGTTAGGTACTCAAGTGGAGTTGAGCATAACTTTTCAACCTCAGACAGACGGCCAGTCCGAGTGCACTATTTAGATATTGGAGGACATATTACGTGCCTGTGTTATCGACTTTGGGGGTTCATGGGTCCAGTTTCTACCACTCGTGAATTTTTCATATAATAATAGTTATTAGTCGAGTATTCAGATGGCTCTGTACAAGGATTTATATGGGAGGAGGTATAGATCTCCTGTTGGATGGTTTGAGACGGGTAAGGCTAGACTCCTGGGTACAGGTTTGGCGTAGGATGCTTTATATAAGGTGAAATTTATTTAGTAGCAGCTTCGCACGGCGCAGTCCAGGCAGAAGAGTTATGCAGATAGGAAGGTCCAGGATGTATCATTCATGGTTAGGGAGAAGGTTCTACTGAAGGTGTCACCCATGAAGGGTGTCATGAGGTTTGAGAAGAGGGGAAAGTTGAGCCCCCGGTTCATTGGGCCTTTTGAGATACTTCGGATGATCGGGGAGTGGCTTATGGGATTGCCTTGCCCCCCAGCTTGTCGAGTATGCATCTGGTGTTTCATGTTTCTATGCTTCGGAAGTATATTAGCGAACCGTCCCATGTCTTGGACTTCAGCACGGTTCAGTTAGAGGGTAATATGACGTATGATGTTTTTCGTCACGGACAAAACCGGCGCACCCCAGGGTGAGACACTAGGTCTAATGAAACCCTTATCAGGAAAATCTTGCAACTGTTCCTTCCATTATTTCAACTCTGGTGAGGCCATCCGGTATGGAGGAATAGAAATAGGCTAAGTGCCCGGAGCCACATCAATGCAAAAGTCAATATCCCTTTCGGGTGGCATCCGCGACAGGACTGTAGGAAACACCTCAGGAAACTTACGAACAACATGCACAGAATCCATAGAAAGAACCTCAACACAGGGATCACGAACATAAGCCAGATAGGCCAAACACCCCTTCTCGACCATACACCGAGCCTTCATATAAGAAATAACTCCACTGGAAGAGTGGCCAGTGTCGCGCCCCATTTTTCTCATGAAATTGGATCTCGACGTTTGAGAACTCTTTTTGAGAAGGGAAAGGAATTGGTTATTTATAGAGTCACTACCTAACGGATTAAGGTGCGTTAGGACACCTATTGCAAATGACTCAAGTTATGCTAGTTGCGTCCCCAAAGATCGAGTAAGGGCTCAAATTACCTCGAGGGGAATGTGTTAGGCACCCCTCGAGGCCCACAATGGTGGGTCCCGATCGAAATTAACTTATGTGAATTAGTCTGATAAATAAAGCGGTGAATTATTTTATAGGGATGGGGGTCCTATGTTTTTTAGACCATAGGATCAGCCCGTGCAACATAAACAATACTTTGTAACTCCCCCAAGACAGGGGTGTTACTCATATTATTCAGCGGGTACAAAGTATCATCTCATGCTACCTGATTACTATCTTTAATTTTTTACCTAAAACACTCTAATCAATTCTTACTCGTGTCATATGTGTGCACTACCCGTCCCTTACCTATGGTCCTGGAGGCATTGGGACCTCTATTTTTTGGATGGTTCTAGACTCAACTTATGTTTCTCAAAAATGTCAAACTAAGCGTCGTACAAAACATATTGGACCTTACATACAAAAGCATATAAAGGCTCAATTTAGCCCCTACACATAAGGCAGTAGATGCACGCGAACATACCGACAGTTTATGAAAAGTACCGACAGTTTATGAAACATACCGACAGTTTATGAAAAGTACCTATAGGTAATTCTGTAATGTAAACATGCTAACAGTAATTCCTAGGTGAATCTAGGTGGCTTATTCAACAGTTGACAACATAAAAAGCTCGGAATTATTACTTACTACTATAGGCATGCTTTCTAGTGGTAGTTAGGAAGACATTAGGCAGATTTCGTTTTTGGTATTGGCACAAATGATAGTTATCCTTATAAGCATGAGTTCTACTCTTAATGATAGAGGTTGTTTCTTAATTCCTAAAGACATGTTTATTAACTAGGATTGTGACGATTGATTAAGGCCTATAAACATGATTTCCAAGTAAACTGATGTGAGTATGTTGTAATTTAAACTGATTATTGAATTTCCTACAAGCATGGTATCTAATGATTTAACAAGAGACCCATATCATGCTTCACAAAATAAGTATAGGATTCAAATTAAGATAAGTTATATAGAAGAAATTCACTGATCAATCATGAATCAAACATTATACTAGTGATTAGTAAGAACTAATAATATAATGAGCACAAAGTCAATGGAATGACATACTAATAGATTCGAAAACAAACTAAGAGAAACATGTTGAACCAGTCTTAGGGGAAGATATTAGACATACTTGAAAATAGTCTTAAGTACACATGGTTAAGCAGGTTCGATCAATTTGTCTACTAAGTTAAACAAGTCTAACACACATAGACCAAGGAATCTAGTAGCATATGGAACAATTGAAATGGTAGAGAGGTTTCAGTGACTTACTAGTTCGAATGAAATAGAGAAAGGTTAAGCAATGAGGCAGTGATCATCAATAGCAGCAAACAACAATGGAGATTTCTGGCCTTGGCTTCCAGCCGACCAGGAATCAAAACAGAATATAATAGTAGTATAGAGTTTAGAGTTTTAGTAGTGAAAGTAGTTTCAAGTTCTTCGTTTATTTTTTCTTTAAGGGAAAGAGGGAAGGGGTTTAAATAGAATTAGATTAGGGTGCATAAATATGGAAATAATAAATCAACTAATTAAGTAAATAACTCTAAACATTATTAAGGTAAGCCAGAACTGACAATGTATAGAAGCGTAAGCAGTAGTCACAGTGATTTAAGGAATCAGACAAGTCTGGGAAGCAAAGACTCTTAAATTAAAGGCAAGAGCCCTAAATAGATAAACATAATCAGTAAGGAAAATAAATAAGAATCGAAACCCTAATTTTAGGGGTAAGTAAAATTAGTCGGAATAATCAAAGGAAAATCAAAATGACATGCACATAGCCAAATATAAGAAAATATTGAAAATAAATGTTAACAAAATAAGAACCATAACATATCTGAGCTCTAATTTTAGAGCAAATAAATCTGGTCAGCAATATCACGAAATTAGAATGCACATACACAGATATACTAGAACGCTAAGAAGACACTCAACCAAAATAGATCTAGAACAGATCTTAGAAAGATCTGAGCCCTAATTTTAGGGCAAATGAGATTAGTCAGAAAATTTTAATAAAAAATTGCAAAAAAAATTCATAGACAGGTACGCAGAAATATAAAGAAGAATTTTAACATAAAATTAGAAAAATTTAAAATAGAATCTCAGAGATTCATACCCAAAGAGGTGAAGAATGAACATAGATGGAAAATTCAGGAAGCTCGAACTAGGTTTGGTCCAAAAATGGGTGAATCGGCTTGCCATGTTAGGCAAGCCACTATGTTATGCCATAATCGAGTAACCACTAGCGAGACAAGATAAATAAGGTAAGAAGATCATCGATTAATTCCATATCTGGTTCGAATCGAAGGGAGATTAGGATGAAGGAGTGTAGGGTTTCAGAGTGGAGGAGATGAGTGAGTTTAAGGGCGGCCGTTTAGAGATAGTGATTAGGGTTTGGGGGAGGGTAGCTTAATTAGAAGGAAGGGAAAATAAGGGTCGTTGATCTTGAAAGATCAACGGCCAGGATTGAAGGATGGATTTAGGTCAGGCATAAACGGGTATTGGTTTTGGGGTATTATTTGGTTTGGACTAGGAGAATTGGGATAGTGTATTTAGGTAGTTGGGCTGGGGTGGTCCGAAAATAATTAAGAAAAGTGGCTATTATTTAAATACCCAATTCAAGCAGTTTTTTTTGTCTGAAATACATTCCGTTAACCTTCCGAAATTTACTCAAGGCCCTCTGTACCTTAATATATTATACCAACATGTCCCAAAATACAATACGAAATTAGTCGAGACTTCAAACCACGTCAAACAACGCCGAAATTACGAATCGCGCATCGAATCAAATTATGAGTTTTAAAATATTTCAACTTCTATAATTTGCGCCGAAGCGTATCAAATCAACCCGGAATGACTTCAAGTTTTGCACACGACTCATAAATGACATTACGGACCTACTCCAACTTCAGGAATTTGAATCTGACTCCGATATCAAAAAGTCCACTTCCGGTCAACCTTCTCAAAGACCTTCAAATTTCTAACTTGAGACAAATGACTCCAAAACGACCTACGGACCTCCGAATTCATATCCGGACACGCTACCAATATCAGAATCAACATACAAAGGTATTCCCAGACTCGGAATCCCAAACATACATCGATAACATTGAAAAATGCACCTCAACCCAAATTTATGAATTTCTTCCAAAATGCTAGCTTCCACTATAGACGCCAAAACGCTCCCGGGTCATCCAAAACCGGATACGAACATACATCTAAGTCTTAAATCATCATACTAACCTGCTAGAACCTTCAAATCGCGATTTTGAGGTCGTTTACTCAAAAATCCAACTCAAACCTTCCGAAATGAGAATCATTCTCTCTAAACCAACTCTGAGCTTCCCGAAATTCAATTTCGACCACACGTACAAGTAATAATACCCGAAGTGAAGCTGCTCTTGGCCTTAAACCGACGAACGACATGCTAGAGCTCAAAACGATTAGTCGGGTCCTTACATTCTTTCCCACTTAAACATACTTTCGTCCTCGAACGTGGTAATAACTACGTTGGAGTTGTCTAAAATCACTGTTGAGCACCTACAACTCAGTTGAGCACCTTATCTCGAGCAAATTTGAAGATATTCTCTTTTATTCACACAAATAAGCTTAGAACCCATTTCCAACACCCAAAATTCTCTGCCATGCCTGCTTCTAACCTAGGAAGACAGTATCAATCACCACACAGTGCACCGATACATGATAGCATAACCTTGCTGAATTCACACTATGCACTACATAACGACCATGACTATAACAACATTCTCTAATAACAATAGCCAAAATTCCACGAATTTGATGCTCCCAATGTACACTGTGACATGTATAAATCATGTTCTAACCCTTGGCAATACCACCACGACGGAGGAGACGTGTAGCATTTCATAACCAACTGTCGTGTCAACAAATCATTAAGTCTATACTCCTGAAAAGAGCCGTCACCTCATGCTGAATCAAATAATGTCATTTGCTCTTTAATACACTTAATATAATCTGATTGCACTTATCCTAGATCCATTAATCTCTTTTCACCCAGTACGAACCACTCAGGCGAACCCCAGACATGACAAAAGACACAAATGATGCCACAACGCTAATAAACTACAAACTCGAACGCGATACATAAGGAAAATGAACTCTAGGAGGAACTACTCAACTCACGTACTAATGTGAACTTCCCTCAGCAAACGGGAAACAAACACACAGAAACAGGATGTATAAAACCATAATCAACATCACACCGTTGTGGCGTACAATCTGATCCAAATGAAATACCCGGGGCGGCATGCCACCCGATCCACACATAAATTCACATAAGGAGATACACATCGAGCTAAATTTCTCATTACTACAAAATACTAAATATCGGCTACAAGAAACGCTAAGTGCATAACACCATTGTGGGGTACATATAGCTCCATAAGTTACAAAACGCAAGCATAACTGAGGTGCGATATATGATCTGAATCTCAAGAGCCATCCTGCTCACATAACTCTATCGCTACTCGGGACTTCAACTCATAATAAATTTATCAAGATGTTTCACAGCTCTCACGGCACAACATAGTTTTACATGGAATAGCCGACGACGAAATGACATCCAATGTCTGAATACTCCTCCATAAGGAGCACAATGCTGAAATGAACACATCCGGCCTAATATAGAGCCCATATTCATATTTAAATCCTTTACCACAGTCTTCATACTTGGTTTCAGTTCTTCAATCAATCAATTGACTACACGTCACACTTATAAAATCTTTCCGTGGGATATGCTCTCATGACCTTCCGCACCGGGTACAAGTCTTCACATCCATACTATCGGCCACACAAACGCTGTAAAGAAATTTCAAAATCCACAATCTGTATGCAAAGCCTCTCACACCATACACCGATCTTAGGTGAGGCCAGAAACAATACTAGCTGATTCAAACCATCTAAGTCCCTTCTCGCTCATTCGAGCCCGTGATATTCCAGCCAACACCAAATGACAACCGTGATCATCAGTTTCTGAATTTCCATGCTGCCCACTGCACCTAATCATACCAATACACAATTGTACGAGAATTTCGTCATAACCACTGAACCACTAATAGATTAAGCACTTCATCATATATGAACCTTTTACTTAACTCATTTCAAAAGGACCATTGCAACACGTGACTGAATTCTCATGTCCACGAGAAATACCAACCTCAAGTACAACTCTTTCGGGATCCATCCACACATAACATGCCATAATGCTTGAATACCTCCAGATAAAATCAATTACGGTGGCCGTCAAGCCTTGCACGTACCGCCACAAATCACATGCATAACTTAACATGCTTAAGGCACTGATCTTTGCCACCATCATGCCGATAACTAGAAACCTCACAAGTAGATAACCATACAATCCAATTATAGGAGGTGAGGCTCTCCCACTTAGCTTAAATCTACCATTTCAAAATGTGGAACCCACCAGGATTCTTCCTTCATCATTGACATGATCTTGCACAACTAACCCACCACATTCCTTGAAATTCATTTAGTTAACATTTCATGAACACTCTGAACCACTAGCCACATTCACATGTTGGACCTCTTACCGGATAGCCATTGGAATTCTTCGTAGAAGCTGCATCAACACCACTCGATCGCTAATCTTCTCACAGGATATAACCCACGTGAGGAACTACCTGCCGACATCTTCCAACGACGTTGCGCTAAGTACAATTACTACAAAATCGATAACCCACCCTGAGCCCGTGCTCATTTACCAGCTGCACGAGTCCGTTCACTCCTCATGGACATCAACTAAAGGTGCGAGAATACATTCCAATCCAAGGTCATGTTGTATCCTTCTTCACATCAAGCACACCTTTCTGTCATATCCAACCTTCCTCCGTATAGAAGCCATTAATCCAAAATTACGCTTGTAGACCTAGTCATTGTCCACCATGAATCCCAAATCACTCTAACTTTCCTCAAGGCGTGCAGTTATCCTACCACAGAACCCATATGCTACTCTGCCACTCTCCTACTTTGGTAAAACAATCTTTTTTAAGTAACTATTCAACTTCTTCCCCTCACATGACCTTCTATAAATTTATCCACCGCAAGACATATCCCACATGTCCTTCCTCATTATTCGCTGCCCAGTTGTGGCCTTAATTCAAAATCCATCTCTATAGGACACTCCATCAACCCAACCTGAACACTCCTAGTCCGATTGCCTTTCTTCCGCCGAAAATAAAATACTCAATCTATGAATCTTGGACCGAGTAAACATCATTCCAAGTCATTCACCGCTTCGACGCATAGACAAGCATCCTACTATTACACCACACTTGGCGATAGAAACGCACGAATCGACAAAACAATCAATGCCAAATCTCAAAACTTTAGGTAATACTGATACTGAGTTGAAGCGATAGAACAGCCTTCCGCAAGGCGACGACCATAGCCTAATCGAATATGCAGGGAGAAACATCCTACACCCCATCTTTAGCACCATTACAATTCCACAATCCCCGATTTATAACAAGCACTTCGCGTCGCATAAGATTGAATAGAAAATAAACAAAGGTATAAGCCTTAAAGAAGTATAATCTCATGATGAGGGATAAAGAAGGGGAGTGCTCCTAACAGCCCTCTAGCCTCTCGAAGATATGTAAAGACGTGTCCGTACGATCCGCAAGACTCTACTATACTTGCTCATGACTCGTGATACCTAAGTGAACTTCGTGCTCTGATACCATGTTGTCACGAACCAAAGTCCATTAAAGGTCTTGATGGCGCCGGACCCCGCTGTTAGGCAAGCCAACACTAAATAGTTAATTATATTCTCATTTTAATATTTTTGAAATAATTTATTTTCCTTACATTTAGCAATAAATAATGAATTTCACCGAGTCAATAATAATGTCTTTAACCACTTTTCAATACTAACTAATCTCATATACATCCCAGAACCCGGTGTCACAAGTGCATGAGCAGTTTCTAAAAAATAAAATGTAATACAATAACCGTCCGAAATACAATTGGACAGTAGAGAAAATACAGTACAATACTTTGAAGGAGACTCTGCTGGTTGCGATCGTCTCGAGAGGTGCAGCTCATCTAAGTCTCTGTATCAAACATGCCGCTGTGCCAAACTAGGCCATTAGACATACATGTGCCTGTGAAACAAAATCCACATCAAGTGTAGCACAAAAATAATGTGTACCCAGTAAGTATCCCGCCTAACCTCGAACAGCTAGTGACGAGATGTCGACTTCGACGCTTACTAGTGGTCAAAATATTGAAGTACCAAATTGTGCAGAAGTATGAATTTTATAAGGTAATTTCAAACTCGATAAACAGGAAGCAGGTAAACAATTCATTTAATAATAAGAGATTTTACAAAAGTTCATATTTTATCATTTAACAATTCATCTCAGGCCAAGGAAGAAATATCACTACTCATAAATTTATAGGGCAGCAACAAAATCATGCGCAAATCATGCCGAGGACGTATAGCCCGATCCAACAAAATAAAAAAGGGTGCACTGTCGAAGAGTCGAACGACGCGAACTATAGATGCATCTATTAACTTGCCGAGGTGAACGACCCACTTCCATGAGAGTAGTGGACAGGATCACCTCGCTCGCGGAATATAATTGGGAAGCGGTTACATATAAATAAAGTGTAACCCCGCTCGCGAATCATACATGTGACATAGGTACACATTGATACACACTTTCGAAAAGTCAATCAAGACTTCATCATGAAAACAATTACGCATGAAATTTACAAATTTCTCCTTTAATGGTTAAGAAAATAATGTTTAATTTTTGAAATTCATTTTCCAAGTTTGATATGCTTTAAACATTTTAAATTGACAATAAAATTACAAGTACGGCAAGTAAGCATGCTTTTGGATCCTAGACTACCGGACTTAAGCATTATAGTAGCTACGCACGGACTCTCGTCACCTAGTGCGTATGTATCCCCCCACAAACAGTAGGACATAATTAGTTATTTCACATATGGGGATAATTTCCTCTTACCAGGTTTGAAAGGAGACTTACCTCGCTCCGAAGTTCCGTAGCCGGTTTTTCAAACAACTCGACCGATGTCCAACGCTCCGAAACTCGCTCTCACTTTATTAACATTAACAAGCTTTTAATCCTCCTCCGACATCGTAACATTGATTAAAATTCTCATACGCCACTAACAAATTGATATCTACAATTACAATCTCAATTATAATCAATATGACTCAAAAATATTTATGAATATCCATTTATGGCTCACAAGTTGGCTACAAGCCTCCTGCTCAAATCAGCTAATAGGTTCACTTACTACAACATTCAACTCCACTCTTATCATTTAATACCTATTTGAAGTCATCAATGATAGTACATTAATTCTCCAACACCGCCCAATTACTATTTATCGTCTTCCTTAACTAACATTTCCAAAATATTCAATTTGGTGATTACTTAGTTGAACACTTCCAACTAAGCTAGAAAATGATTGCATTGGTTCATCGCATCATTTAATTTCATTTCTAAAAACACTATTTATCGCTCCTTCATGTTCTCAAGAACACTATTCATGCCATGAACTAGGGTTTATGAAATAAATTATCCAACCATAACAACTTGAAATAAATATTAGAATTACCCTCACCGACTCATAAAAAATGAGCTTGACGCATTTGTATTCCCTTCCTGGAGGTTTTCCTTAAAAATCCAATGTTTGGGAAATTTGGTGTTCTTTAACAACTTGAATGATTTCTTGGGATTTCAAAGATAGAATGATGTTAATACTAGTGTTAATAGGATGTTATTAACTTAAAATATCCAATAAAACTCACCTTGTATTGTTAAGTAGTCCCCATGGTCGAATCCACCATGAAAGAACCAATCCCTAGCTCAAGAAAATCCTCAAAAATGGATGTTGCCCGTGACTGCCTTATATAGGCACAGGCGCTTCATCGAGTTATACTTTGCGCTGTGCAGGTTGTACCTCGTATTACAAGTTTTTCCCAATTGGACACCCTTTATTAAAACGTCCATAAATCCTTGTCGAAATATCCAAATGATGAACGGTTTAAAGTGTTAGAAACTAGATTCAAAGTTATTTCATTTGATAGGTTGTCCATCATATAAATCCTTAAATATTTCGATATATAAGCTTCAAAAGTCGGCTTCACGCATCAGAAATTTCTGGCGAAACCTCTTTACCAGCCTTCATTCAATCAATCATATCTTTCTGTACAAATGTCCAAATGATAAATGGTTTAACTTTATGGAACCTAGAATCAAGGGGATACAACTTTAATGTTTGGAAAAATTTCATATTCCTTATAGATTTCGATATGTAAGCTTCCAAAGTTAACTCTACGATGCACCAGTTGCGGTCCAAAACAGCTTTTACAGCAGCAAATGCCAGCAGCTTTTTTTTTTTGTCCGAAATCTATTCCGTTAACCTTCCGAAATCCACCCGAGGCCCTCGGGACCTTAACCAGTTATACCAACATGTCCAAAAATACCATACGAACTTAGTCGAGGCTCCAAACCACATCAAACAATGCCGAAATTACGAATCGTGCATCGAATCAAATTATGAGATTTCAAATCTTTCAACTTCAATATTTTGCGCCGAACCGTATCAAATCAATCTGGAATGAATTCAAATTTTACACACGAGTCATAAATGATATTATCGACCTACTACAACTTCCAAAATTGTATTCTGGCCCCGATATCAAAATTTTCACTCCCGGTCAACCTTCTCAAAAACATTCAAATTTCTAACTTTAGCCAAATGACTCCAAAACGACCTAGGGACCTCGGAATTCATATCCGGACGCGCTCCCAATACCAGATTCACCATACTGAGCTATTCCCAGACTCAGAATACCACGAAGACATTGATAAAATTTAAAAAATGCACCTCAACCCAAATTTATGAATCTCTTCCAAAATGCCAACTTCCACGATAGACGCTGAAACCCTCCCGGGTCATCCAAAATCCGATCCAAACATACGGCCAAGTCCGAAATCATCATATGAACCTGCTGGAACCTTCAAATCCCGTTCCGAGGTCGTTTACTCAAAAATGTAAACTTAGTCAATTTTTCCAACTCAAAGCTTCCGAAATGAGAATCTTTCTCTCAAAACCAACTTTGAGCTTCCCGAAATTCAGTTCAGACCACATGTACAATTCATAATACCCTAAGTGAAGTTGCTCCTGGACTCAAATCGTCGAACGACGCGCTATAGCTCAAAATGACCGGTCGGGTCGTTACAAAAAAGTAGGAATAAATTTATTTAAAAACCTTTTTAAAATTATAGAAAAATTATAAAAATGCTTGTATGTGTTTATAAATCAAATGATGATGCATATGTACTATTTTTGAAATTATATATGTATATTTAAAAAATATGAGGGAAAAATTGGGTATCAACATCTGCCTTTCTTTACCTGGGAAGGATGAAAGAGTTGTCGGGTAAAGAAATGATGACCGATTTTGACCGAATGGGGTGATTTGAAAGATATAGGCTGCAATCTGGCTTTGAGCTGCCTATATATCCCTGGTTTTACAGGAATCAGGCCATGTATCATTATGGATCCAACGGTGGAACGAGCCGGTGGAGTTATTTGTAAGAGCGGACAAAATATTCCCGATAGGATCAATTTTGATTTGAAAATATTATAGGTAAATGAGACTGGGTAACAGATGATGATCGGTTACGTTTGATATAATTGTAGGATACGAGTATTGAGTGAAAACTGGAGCGAAGATTGCTCTCGTTAAGATAACGGTTACCTTCCGGATCACCTGCAAATTCAAACGCAATATGTGCATATAGAATTTTTTGTAAATTTAAACATGAAGCAAATTCCCTTCGAACCATGAAGACTGTCTTTGGACGGTGAGGATGACGTCCTTAGACCATGATGTCCCGGGCCATGAATGGTGCGGTAAAGGATTTGCACGCCATGAAATAGTGTTCTCGAGCTATGAAGATGGTGCCTCTGAACCATGATGCCTTTGAATAACGATGTGCAAGATTAAGAAATCCTCAGGCCATGGCATGGTGTCTTCTGGCTATAAGGATGATGCCTTCGGAGTATGATTCCTTTGGACAAGTTGGTTATATATCAGCCTATGAGATGCAGGGACATGGTGACGAAGATAATAACCAAAACAGAGCTTAGTCTTGCGTAGAATCGGGTGCAGAGCTTACCCCCGAAAAAGAATAATAATGCAAGGTTTAGGATAGGGAAACATTTGTATTTATTCAAAGAGAGAAAATTCTTAGTCTCGTGCTGGGAAGGTAGAGCTTAGCCTTATGTGAATAGAGAGGCAGGGCTTAGCCTCATGCAAGATTTGAGAAAGTTCTTAGTCTCATGCAAAGAGAAGGCAATGCTTAGCCTTATGCAGATAGAGAGGCAGGGCTTAGCCTCATGCAGGATTTTGAGACGGTGCTTAGTCTCATGCAAGGAAAAGGAAATGCTTAGCCTTATGTAGATGAGGAGGAAAGGCTTAGCATCATGCAAGGAGAAGGCAATGCTTTGCCTTATGCAGATAGAGAGGCATGGCTTAGCCTTATGCAAGATTTGAGACAGTACTTAGTCTCATGCAAAGAGAAAGCAATGCTTAGACTTATGCAAATGAGGAGGCAGGGCTTAGCCTTATGTAAGATTTTAGACAGTGCTTAGTCTCATGCAATGAGAAGGAAATTCTTAGCCTTATGCAAATGAGGAGGCATGGCTTAGCCTCATGCAAGATTGGAGACAGTGCATAGTCTCATGCAAAGAGAAGGCAGTGTTTAGCCTTATGCAGATCAGGAGGCAGGGCTCAGCCTCATGCAAGATTTGAGACAGTGCTTAGTCTCATGCAATGGACAAATAGCAAGTAGGAGTAGAATATTTCATAGCTGGAGATATATTTGTGTCTAGCAGCTTTTTTGTTATAAAGACACTTGTGGTTATGACTTGTTCCTTCATCCAAAGAAAAATTGTGAATTTTGCGGGGGAGGTTGGTTCGTTCCTTTGTCTGCTTGCTTTGCTCTGCTCTGCCCGATGATCCTTTTTCAACTCACCATAGGTAGCATTTCGCTAGAATAAAGTTTTTCGAAAAAATATATGTGTATAGTTTTATTAACATAATAATATGCAAATTAATAAATCAATTACATGAACCAGTAATTGTGACACTATTAGAGACATTGCAACCTTCTTGCCATAGAATTTTGAGGTTCCTCCTCAAAATTCTGCCACAGTTACCTAGACAAACTCTTAGCTATTCCGCATATGATGCCATTAGCTGAACTTGCTTCAGAATTTTGAGGGCCCTTCTCAAAATTCTACCCCAGTTTCTAATTATGAGGAATGTGGAAATTTTATTGAATTGTGACCGAACCCACAGGGCTGCCTACGTATCCCCTCTTAAAGGGGAATCATGTCAAGCGTAGTTCAATTACATCATATGAGGAAATGCAAATAGTTTACACATAGTATCTTTTGACTGCATCTGAATTGATGGGCTTTGGCCAAATCTCTCCGTCCATTTCTACGAGTATGAGTGCTCCTCCTGTTAGTACCATGTGAACCATATGAGGGCCTTGCCAGTTGGGTGCAAATTTCCCTTTCGCTTCATCTTGATGTGTAAAGATCCGTTTCAACACCAGCTACCCCGGTGTGAACTTTCTTGGTTTGACCCTTTTGTTGAAGGCTCTGGACATCCTGTTTTGGTAAAGTTGACCATGACACACTGCATTCATTCTTTTCCAATCTATGAGGGATAGTTTCTCATAGCAATTTGATGATAGCCCGCAAAGCAATCGACAAAGGGCTGGAGATCATGCTTGGCGCAATTATCGATCAATATATGTATTTTTGGTAGTGGGAAATCATCTTTGGGACTTGCTCTATTTAAATCCTGATAGTCGACACGTACCATGACCTTCCCGTCTTTCTTTGGAACCGACACAATGTTCCTAACCAAGTCGGATATTCAAGTACCCTGAGCACTTTGGCTTTGATTTTCTTAGTGACTTCCTCCTTGATTTTCAGGCTCATGTCTAGTTTCTACTTTCTGAGTTTCTGCTTTACTGGTGTACACATTGGATTAGTAGGAGGCTTGTGAGCCACTATAGATGTGCTCAACCCGGTCATATCGTCATATGACCAAGCAAAAATGTCCTCATATTCTCTCAGCAAACGAGTGTATTCTTCCTTCTCTGACGGTGACAAGTGAATGCTTATGCGAGTTTCTTTGACGGTTTCATAATCTCCCAAGTTGACCACCTCAGTTTCGTCCAGGTTGGACTTATGTTTGTTCTCAAAGTTCTCAACTTCTCTGACGATTTCCTCAAGTATCGTATCTTCTTCTTCTATCTCTTCTGAATCACTATCCTTATGTTGCGTTGTCTCATTACATTTCACAGTCGTTTGTTCATCAATGTAAGAAATAGTAATGTTGTAGAGAAAAGATATGAAAGATAATGATAATAAAACATCAAATTATTGATAAATGCCGAAACGTTAAACAAAGTAGTGTTTAAATGACTTCGAACAATGTTTTCCAAAGCAAATATTGAAAGGAAAGAAAGATGCTTTTAAAACAAAATGCTTAAAATAATTGTTATCTAATAACACTAGCAGTCATGCTACCCCGGGACTCGTTTGGACCTGGATGGTATAAATGGGATTACTCTCGTCTCTATGAATGATCACTTCCTGATGATTCCATTCGAATTTCACAGCCTGGTGCAAAGTAGATACCACGACCCCAGCAGCATGTAGCCAAGGTCGTCCCAATAGTAGATTGTATGAGGCGGATATGTATAGCAATTGGAATTCAACATTAAACCAAGTCGAACCCACCTGCAAGCATATATAGGTTTCCCCAATTGTGGTCCTTTGAGACCTATCAAACCCCTTCACATTCATAGTCCCTGCTCGTATTTCATGCAAACTTGTACCCAACCTTTTCAAAGGTTTTAGCTGACATATGTTGAGGATGGATCCTCCGTCTATCAAAACCCTGGAAATAAATCGCATTGCACCGTGATGTGTAGTGCCCTGTTGTGGCTTAATCCCTCTAGTGAAAACTCATCTTCATGAAAGGTGATTTTGTGGCTCTCTAGTACTTGCCCCACCATATTGTCTATCTCCCCTCCAGTGGTGTTGTTAGGCACGTAAGCTTCATTTAATACCTTCATCAAAGAATTCCTATGCGCCTTGGAATTCTAAAGTAACAATAGGATGGATATCTAAGCGGGAGTTTTGTTCAGATGATCCACCACAGAATATTCCCTCGCCTGCACCTTTCTCGAAAGATCATCTGAGCCGATTTCAATGATGGGTTGTTTGGTAGCAGTTTCTTTACTTGTTCCTCCCAAATACTCGGGTGTAGAAATTCTACTAGTCCTAGTCATCCATTGCACTGCACCAGATTCTTCCATTTTTTCTTTCCCTTTCCTCCTTGCTTTGGCAACATAATCCCAAGGTACATCATTGGATTTAAAAGGTGGCGTAGATGTTATTGTCACCATGGAAGTTGTGGTCACTTCTAATTCAAATGGAGCAGGTGCAGCTGCAGGTTTTTTAACTTCAATTTCGAACGGAGTTGATGCGGCTACATCAACTTCGACTGGTGGCTGTATCTATACCACAATAGGAGTGAGTGTGACTTCTGGTTTCTTAGGGTCATCACCTTCCCGAATAAGCCCAATTGACCCTTCAGGATCCCTTTTTTCATCAGTCTCTATCACATTTACTCCTTCACCCTTATGATCCGAAAAAGGGTTGTTGCGGATCTTTGATGCGGTCTCCTTTTCTTGTATAAACTTGGTATTCATCAATGTCTGAATCTTGTCTTTCAGAGTCCGACATTCATTGATGGTATGTCTCTTCATGCCGGAATTATATGAACATGTTTTGTTTGGATTGACCTATTGAGAAGAGTTTTCCATGGCAACAGCGGGAATGGGGGTAACATATCCGGCAACTTTCAATCATTCGTATAATTGGTCGATGGGTTCATCAATAGGGGTGTATTGTTTGGGTAGTCTGCAGTCAAAGTTAGTCTGGGTTTTAGATAGTTTTGGCGGGCTGGAGGTGAGTGATAATAGGTTGGCTGGGTGTTATAATTATGGTAGGCGGTAGCGGGTTGAGGATATCTGTGAGGTGAAGGTTTATATGTGGGTGGAGGTGTTTGGTATGTGAGTGGAGATTTTGGACCTTGGTTTACCATCACGATCCCTACTTATTTCTTCTTTGATATACCCCCTGACTGCAATGCTTTGTTCGTGGCCTGTAATGCCTCAAAATTGGTCACCATCCCGCTCTTGATTCCTTCTTCAATCCTTTCTCCAAGTTTGATGATGTCGGAGAATTTGTGATTTTCGATGACCATTAGCCTTTCATAGTATTGTGGATCTTGGGCCTTGACAAAGAACTTGTTCATCTTCTGTTCTTCCAATGCGGACCTTACCTTTGCAGCCTCTGACCTTCATCGAGTAGCATACTCGAAAAAATTCTCCATTGTTTCTTCTTGAGGTTCTGTATGTAGAAGACGTCCGGTGCGTTCTCTGTATTAAAGATGAATCGGTCCATGAATTCCTATGTCATGCTTACCCAATTAACCCACTTTTTGGGATTTTGACTAATGTACTAGGATAAGGCATCTCCGGTGAGGCTTCTCATGAACAACTTCATGCGAACCCTTTCATCCTTCCCAACTCCTACGAGCTTGTAACAATATGTTCTTAAATGCACCTTTGGGTCACCCATTCCGTCAAACATCTCATACTTAGGAGGTTTGTAACCCTTCGGCAAATAAACATTTGGCTGAATACACAGATCTGCATAATTGAAACCTTCAATACCTTTACCTCCTCTGACACCCTGGACTCGGCTTGTGATCTTCTTGAGTTCTTCTACCATATTCTTGATGAGCAGGTCCTTTTCGAATAATTTTTGTGTGCATGAGGTTGGTTGAGTGGAGTGAGGTAAGGTTTCTATGTATATGGGGTTGTTTTGGTGTATACTGGGGGGTTGAGTGTAATGGTGATCATTGGTTGAATTTTGCGGGTGGGGAATATGTTGTGGGGTATTTTTAGGAGTATGGTAGGTAGTGGTTTGCGGATACTGAGTCGGGATATGTTGGTGTTGAGGGGGATTTGGTACCGGTGGAGGGTTAGGATTTGGGGAGGTGTTGCGTATTGGTGAGGTGCGGGAGGATTTTGTGGACGTCGGTTTTGTGTGTTTTGAGGAAGTACTGGGTTTTTGCTTGGTAATGTCTGGGACATTTAGGGTGAGGAAGAGGTTTGCCAAGTTGCGGACCTGCTCAAGTTCCCCTTGCAATTCTAGTGTTTTCTGCTCAAGTCGTAGGACCAAATCATTCTGTGCCGATGTACTCCGACCATCTGAAGTTTCAACATTCTCTACGTGCGCAGAATTTTCTTTCTGGATACCACTTATATCATCCATCATATCCTTTCTCTTACTTTTTTGATCACTTGGAGGAGGAAGAGGTGGAGGGCCTCTTGATTTGGTATGCTGATGATGCCAGTATGTGCGAACCAATCTTAGGGGATGGGAATAATCAAAATAAAAATAAAAAGGTAAACAAGCCAGTAGGGGTTTTTAAAAGACATTTGTAGTATTTAAACATATATTGCGGAATTATAAATTTGCGTCCTAATTTGTGGACCTCGTTGTGCCCGAGGAAGTCCTAGCGACACGTAGATTCGGAGAAACTTAATGCCAATAATTGCCTCATTTAATTAATGTAATAAATAAGTTTAACTTTTAAAATGACAATAAATAAATGAGTCACTAATGACGTTGTCCTTATTAAATTCGAATTCTAAAACGACTCTAGAAAAGCAAATAATTCTAATCTACTTGGTCCCAGAGGGACCTTCTCCAGGCTTGGCCTTCTTCGAAAACAAACTAAGAGATACATGTTGAACCAGTCTTAGGGAAATATATTAGACATGCTTGAGGACAGTCTTAAGTACACATGATTAAGCAGGTTCGATCAATTAGTCTACTAAGTTAAACAAGTCTAACACACATAGAGTAAGGAATGTAGTAGCATATTTGAACAATTGAAATGGTAGATAGGTTTCAGTGAATTACTAGTTCGAATGAAACAGAGAATGGTTGATCAATGAGGCAGTAATCATCAATAGCAGCAAACAACAATGGGAATTTCTATCCTTGGCTTCCAACCGACCAGGAATCAAAACATAATATAATAGTAGTATAAAGTACATATTTTTAGTAGTGAAAGTGGTTTCGAATTCTTCATTTCTTTTTTATTTTAAGGGAAATAGGAAAGGGGTTTAAGTAGCATAAGACTAGGGTGCATAAACAAGGAAATAATCAATCAACTAATTAAGGAAAGAACTCAGAACATTATTAAGGTAAGCCAGAAATAACAGTGCATAGACGCGTAAACTGTAGTCACAATGATTTAAGGAATCAGACAAGTCTGGGAATCAAAGACTCTT
Organism: Nicotiana paniculata; assembly: GCA_005239505.1. Classification (NCBI taxonomy): domain Eukaryota; kingdom Viridiplantae; phylum Streptophyta; class Magnoliopsida; order Solanales; family Solanaceae; genus Nicotiana; species Nicotiana paniculata. The sequence goes on along the minus strand of ML336600.1, from coordinate 45,434 downwards.
AAATTAAAGGAATGAGTCATAAGTAGATAGACATAATCAATAAGGAAAAATGAAATAAGAATCCAAACCCTAATTTTTAGGGGTAAGTAAAATTACTCGGAATAATCAAAGAAAAATCAAAATGACATGCACATAGCCAAATATAGGAAAATACTGGAAAAAAGGTTAATAAAATAAAAACCATAATAGATCTGAGCTCTAATTTTACAGCAAATAAAACTGGTCGGCAATATCATGAAAGTAGAATGCACATAGACAGATATACGGGAACGTTAAGAAGATACTCAACCAAAATAGAACCAGAACATATCTTAAAAATATCCGAGCCCTAATTTTAGGGCAAATGAGATTAGTTAGAAAATTTTTCACAAAAAATTGCCAAAAACATTCACAGACATGTACGGGAAAATATAAAGAAGACTTTTAACAAAAAATAAGAAAAATGTTAAACATATCATAAAAAATATGAACTCTAATTTTTAGGGTAAATAAAGAATAAATAGAATCTCAGAGATCCGTACCCAAAGAGCTAAATAATGAACATAGATGGAAAAGGGAGGAAGTTCGAACTAGGTTTGGTCCGGAAATGAGGAAATCGGCTTGCCATGTTAGGCAAGCCACTATGTTATGCCATAATCGAGTAACCATTAGCGAGACAAGATAAATAAGGTAAGAAGAGCATCGATTAATTCCATATCTCGTTGGAATCGAACGAAGATTAGGGTGACGGAGCTTAGGGTTTCAGAGAGGGATGAGAGGAGGGAGTTTAAGGGCGGCCGTTTAGAGATAGTGATTAGGGTTTGGGGGAGGGTAGGTTAATTAAAAGGAATGGGTGAATAAGGGCCATTGATCTTGAATGATCAATGTCCAGGATTGAAGGAGAGATTTGGGTCGAGCATAAACGGGTAATGGGTTAGGGGGGTTATTTGGTTTGGGCTGAGCGAATTGGGATAGAGTATTTAGGTAGTTGGGATGGGGTGGTCCGAAAATAATTAAGAAAGAGATTATTATTTAAATACCCAATTCAATTAATGAATAATTTTGTAAAACAATGATAAATAAATCGTAAAAATATTATTTCTTCATAAAAATGGCTAATAACAATTATTTAACAATATAAAAATGTCTAGGATTATTTTTTGGATAAATAAAGTAATTATAAGTATATATTGGCTATTATTGCAAAATGTGCAATTTTAGCCTTTAAAATGCAAATGTAATTATAACAAATGCATTAATACGGGTGTAAATGATGAAATTAGATGATAAAATCATCATAAAATAATTTATGATGTAATTAATGAGTATTTATATAATAAAATATAGGAATAAATCGATTTAAAAACATTTTTAAAATTATAGAAAAATTATAAAAATGCTTGTATGTGTTTATAAATCAAATGATGATGCATATGTATTTTGAAAGTCCATATGTATTTTTTTAAAACGAGGAAAAATTGGGTATCAACAACCAGGAGTCCTTCTCCACTCTAATCGAGGCAACCCCGGCAAGGCTAATGTCAGCGTCTTGGCGTGACGGTCCAAGATAGCGTAATAAGGTGACAGCCAATCCATCACCAATATGGCATCGAAATCACCCGTATCAAGGAGCAAAAGGTCTACACTGGTCTCAATACCCCCAATAACGACCACACACGAGCGATACACACGATCTACGACAATAGCATCCCCAACAGGCGTGGACACATAGACAAGGGTGATCGCGAGCACAATCAAATATGAAGCAAAATAAGATGAAACATAGGAGTAAGTAGACCCCGGATCAAACAGAACTGAAGCATCTCTATCGCAAATTGACACAGTACCTATGATAATAATATCGGAGGACTCTGCCTCAGGTCTGACTGGGAATGCATAACATCGGGGCTGGGGCCCACCACCCTGAACCATGTCTTTGGGACGACCTCTGACTGGCGGGCCTCCACCTCTAGCTACTTGACCTCTACCTCTAACCATCTGGCCCCTACCTTTGGGTACCTGACCCCTACCACTGGCTGGCGGGGCAGGTGGTGTGACAGCTGGTGGAAGAACCATGGCACGAGAACCCTGGTACTGATAACTGCTCTACGCGCTACGGCAATATGTAGCAATGTGCATCGGGTCACTTCAAATATAGCATGACCTCGGCTGCTGGGAATTCTGGCCGGCAAACTGCCCCTGTCGACCTGAATAACCACCCTAAAAACTCTAAAGATGAGGTGCACTAATAGGAGCTGGCTGATCATAATAAGGTATATAAGGTCCACACGCACCTGCGGCACCGTGGGATGCCTGAAGTGCTTAATGAAATGGCCTGGAAGCATGGTCTCTACAATAAGTACCCTCGCTTCCAGATGACACACCGCTGAATCCACCGGAATGGAAAGGTCTCTTGTCTGACCCCTGACCTCCCAATCCAAGAAACATCTCAACTCTCCAGTTCACATTGGCCGCATCCTGGAAAGAGATCTCGCTCCCCGTCTCCTTGGACACTTGCAATGTTATAGGCTGACAAAGACCCTCAATCAATCTCCTCACCCTCTCTCACTCAATGGGGAGAAAAAGAACAACATGACGGGCCATATCCACAAAATGAGTCTCATACTGAGTAACGATCATGCTGCCCTGCTGGAGACGCTCGAACTGACGACGACGCTCCTCTCTCGTAATGATAGGCAGAAACTTCTCCAAGAAGAGATGTGAGAACTTATCCCAAGTAAGAGCAGGCGACCCAGATGGTGTAGTCAACAAATATTCTCTCCACCATTTCTTGGCGGAACTAGTCATCTTGAAAACAACAAAGTGGATCTCATTGGTCTCCAATATACCCATGTTCCGAAGAACCTCATGGCAGTTATCAAGGTACTCATGGGGATCCTCTGACGTGGCACCGCTGAAATGGACTGGGAAAATCGTGGTAAACCTATCCAATCTCCACAAATCTTTGGAGGACATAGTTGTCCCATCACCGGGCGGTTCTGCAGCAAGTGGCTGAACTACCCCAATTGGATGAGCTGCTGGGGTCTGAAACTGGGAGCCATCTGCTCCGGAGTGTGGGTGGCAGGAGTCTGGGCTCCTCCTCCAGCCCGAGATATGGCTGCTGCCACATGGAATGTGCTAGTCTGGGATACACTCTCCATAACGCCCACTATTCGTTCCAAGGCATCCATAAGCACTGGGGTAGCAATAAACCCCTATGGGATCTGAGCTGGTCCCGTCGGAACGGTTTGAGTCGAAGCCACCTCATCGAGCTCTATCTGAGGCTCCGCGCTGGAGCTACTGCATGGGCCCTGGGCTGAGCCCTGCCTTTTCCTCGGCCTTTGACGTAGCCTCGGCCTCTGCCCCTTGTAGGAGATGCGACTGGAGGATCCGGTTGCTGATCAACGGAAGAAGCAGCACGTGTTCCCGCCATCTACGAGAGAATAAGAATAGAAGAGTTCAATCAGTATTGGTATAAAAAGAATCTCATGACAGATTTGAATAAAAATGAATTTGTTCCTAACTTTATAGCCTTTGGGAGACAAGTACAGAACACCTCCGTACCTATCCCCCAGACTCTACTAAGCTTTTCCGTGAATTGTGAGACCTAGGCAACCTAATAATGACAACAATGGCAGCGATCCTCATTATAATTATGATGTTTTTGAAGTTGAAACCAGACCCAACCATAGATTTGTCAAGCACCCAATGATAAACTTAACAATTTATAAGGCTAACCAAAGGAGCCAAATACATCCATGGGAGGTCTTGGAAATGCAGCAATGTGCCAATACGTAGCATCATTATTTGATGATTGAGAGGACTACGTGGATGGCTTATCTTCATATCCATCTATTGTCTGTTGTGCCAATCTACGGACCATGAATGATAAGGTCCAAGTGGAGGAAAATGGTGAAGAAACTTATTGCTCATGCATTGAGTTTTTTAGCAGCAACCACAAGCATCCCCCTTGTCTTAGCTCAAGGGTTAAAAATGTTCAGTTCAGTTTCCTTATCTCAAAGCAAATAAACTATACCACTGCAGTCTAATGCTCTATAATAAATAGTAGGCAATTCACTCAGATTTTGAATTCACCTCTTCCTTTCTGCATTGTTTTGTTACAAAACAAATAATGTACATAATAGATTTTTTTTTTTTGCGTGCATCATTTTATTTGACATAATATACACGTGTGATGCACGTTTGATTGATACAAAATATAATTTAATTAAATGAACTTGACAAAAGATAACATGTTTTGCAAATAAGGTAGAAATTTTTAATGGATTTGTTTTATTTTCTATTATTAATAGCTCGCTAGTAGTATTAAAATGTGAATATGGTCAAATAGCGCTAAAATTAGTATTAAGAAATACTAGTGTTTAGTTACTAAACACATATCGAAATATGATTTTTGGAAAAACGCTGACGTAGTACTAACCAAGTATTATGGCATCCGATATGTGGTTTGGTTGTGTGCATGTATTGTGTGTGTGTTGGTAATTTGTGGTAACGCCACATGATTTCGTGGGTAGTAAGAAAATTTGTGGTTTGCGTGTATGCATGTATTATGTGTGTGTTGGTAATTTGTGGCAATACCACTTGGATTTGCAAGTAGTAAAAAACATTATGTTAAGTGTCTTAATTTTTTAGGATAATTAATCTTTATTTCCTTAAAAATCTATTAGAGAAAGAACAATTAACCTAGAAAATTAAGACACTTAATTCTAAATAAACCAAAAGGTTTTGAAAACATAAACGTCTCTATGTCAACCAAAAATTAAAGGCCTCTTGGTAGTTCGAAGCGGTTGCAAAGTAAAATGGAAGACAAAAAAATAATGATAACAGTGGCAGCGATCCTCATTATAATTATGATGTTTTTAAAGTTGAAATCGACCCTAACCATAGATTTATCAAGCACACAAATGGAAAACTCAACCATTTCTAAGGCTGAAACAAAGGAGCCAAATACATCGATGGGAGGTCTTAGAAATGCAGCAATGTGCCAATATGTGGCATCATTATTTGACGAATGAGATGACTATGTGGATGGCTTAGCTGCATATCCATCCATGGTCTGTTGTGCCAATCTATAGACCATGAATGACAAGGTCTAGGTGGAGGAAAAAGGGGAAGAAACTTATTGCTCATGCATTGAGTTTTTTAGCAGCAACCACGAGTATCCCTCTTATCTTAGTTCAAGGTTTAAAAATGTTCAGCTCAGCTTCCCTATCTCAAAGCATATGAACTGTACCACTGCAGTCTAATGCTCTAGTTATAAATAACAGGGAACACTCTCAGATTCTGAATTCACCTCTTCCTTTTTGCATTGTTTTGTTACAAAACAAACAATGTACATGATATTTTAAATTTTATTATTTGACGTGCATCTTTTTAATTGACATGATATGCACGTGTGGTGCACGTTTAATAGATACAAAATATAATTTAATTAAATGTACTTGACAAAAGATAACATGTTTGGCAAATAAGGTTAAAATTTTTAATGGATTTGTTTGATTTTCTAAAATTAATAGCTCGTTTTGATTTTTGGAAAATGTCAACGTAGTACTAACCAAGTTTTATGGCATCCGATTTGTGGGTTGCGTGTATGCATGTATTATGTGTGTGTTTGTAATTTGTGGCAATGCCACATAGATTTGCAGGTAGTAAAAAAAATTATGTTAAGTGTCTTAATTTTCTAGGATAACTACTCTTTGTTTCGTTCAAAATCTGTTGGAAAAAGATCAATTAACCTAGAAAATTAAGACACTTAATTCTACATAAACCAAAAGGTTTTGATAACCAAAACCTCTCTTTGTCAACAAAAAATTAAAGGTCTCTTTGTAGTTCAAAAAAGGCTGCAAAGAAAAATGGTAGACAAAACAATAATGATAACAATGGCAGCGATCCTCATTTTAATTATGATGTTTTTGAAGTTGAACCCAGACCTAGCCATTGATTTGTCAAGCAGATCAACGACAAACTCAACCATTTCTAAGCCAAATACATCCATTAGAGGTCTTGGAAATGCAGCAATGTGCCCATATGTGGCATCATTATTTGACGATTGAGAGGACTACGTGGATGTCTTATCTTCATATACATCCATGATGTGACGTGACAATATACAGACCATGAATGACAAGGTCTAGGTGGAGGAAAAAGGGAAATAAACTTATTGCTCATGCATTGAGTTTTTTAGCAGCAACCACGCGCACACCCCTTATATTTGCTTCCTTATTTCAAAGCATATGAACTGTATCGCTGCAGTCTAATGCTTTAATTATAAATAGCAGGCAATCCCCTCAGATTCTTAATTCACGTTTTCATTTTTGCATTGTTTTCTTACAAAACAAACAATGTACATGATATTTTAAATTTTATTATTTGACGTGCATCTTTTTAATTGACATGAGATGCACGTGTGGTGCACGTTTAATAGATACAAAATATAATTTAATTAAATGTACTTGACAAAAGATAACATGTTTGGCAAATAAGGTTGAAATTTTTAATGGATTTGTTTTATTTTCTAAAATTAGTAGCTCGCTAGTAGTAATAAAATACGGATATGATCAAATGTGTCTACAATTAGTGTTTAGTTACTAAACACATATCGAAATAAGATTTTTGGAAAAACATCAACGTAGTATTAACCAAGTATTATGGCATCCAATTTTGTGGTTTGCGCGTGTGCATGTATTATGTGTGTGTTGGTAATTTATGGCAATGAAAAATGGATTTGCCGGTAGTAAAAAATATTATGTTAAGTGTCTTAATTTTCTAGGATAATTACTCTTTATTTCGTTCAGACTCTGTTAGATAAATATCAATTAACCTAGAAAATTAAGACACTAAATTCTATCTAAATTAATAGGTTTTGAAAACAAAAATTGTAATGACCCGACCGGTCATTTTGAGCTCTAGCGCGTCGTTCAGCGGTTAGAAGTCGTGAGTAGCTCCATTTCAGGTATTATGACTTGTATGTGTGGGCGGAATTGAATTTCGGAAAGTTTAGAGTTTATTTCGAAAGAAAATTCTCATTTTAGAAGCCTTAAGTTGGAAGAATCAACAAAGATTGGAATTTTGAGTAAATGACCTCCGAATAAGAATTTGAAGGTTCCAGCAGGTTCGTATGATGATTTCGGACTTGGGAGTATGTCCGGATCGGGTTTTGGATAGCCCGGGAGCATTTCGATGCATATTGTGGAAGTCAGCATTTTTGAAGAAATTTCCTAAGTTTGGTTTGAAGTGCATTTCATTGATGTTGATGTCCGTTTCGAATTCCAATCCGGGAATAGCTCTGAATGGTGATTCTGGAGTTGGGAGCGCGATCGGAAGTGAATTTGGATGTACGTAGGTCATTTTGAAGTCATTTGGCTAAAGATAGTTATCTAAAGGTTTTTAAGAAATCCGACCGGAAGTGGAAATTTTGATATCGAGGTCGGAATGCGACTCCGGGAGTTAGAGCAGGCACGTAATGTCGAATATGACTTGAGTGCAAAATTTGGGGTAAATCGTACGTGATTTGATAGGTATCGGCATCAGAGGTAGAAGTTGGAAATTTCTAAGTTCATAAAGGCCTCGAGCAAGTCCGTATTATCTTTTGGAACAGGTTGGTATAACTGGACGGGGTTCCATGGGCCTCGGGTGGATTCCGGATGGTTAACGGATCAAGTTTGGGAGTTTAAAGAAGGTTGAGGTTGTTGTCATCTGGTGTGACCGCACCTGCGAGGATTTGGCCGCAGGTGCGAAAGATGGTCTAGCTGGGAGCACATGTGCGATGGCATTTCCGCACCTGCGAAGACACAAATGCGGACAGAGGGCGCAGGTGCGATTTTGGGCTGGAGTTGAGGCAGCCGCAGGTGCGGGACATTGGTCGCATCTTCATTCCTTCTTTGGCTTAGGTGATCTTGGAAGGCTTCAAAGAGAGGATTTCTTCATGCAATATCAAGGTAAGTAACTCCTTCATGCTTCTAAGTTAAATACAAGATTTTATGCATGGATTAGGTACAAAAATTGATTGAAAATTTGGAGAATCTTAAAGAAGCCTAGAAAATAGAAATTTTGATTTTTAGCCCCAAATTGAGCATGGTTATTTAAGTAAATTGTATATTTGAGTTAGTAAGGCTATGGGTAGAATAAATCTTTGAGAAATTTTGGATTTCCGGGCACGTGGGCTTGAGGACATTTTTGTTATTTCACTAAGCGGGGTTGGAAAATTTTATAATTTGGAATTGTTGCATATATTAGAGTATATTTTCATTGGGTTGTCGTTGTTTGGATAGTTTTAGGGCGTTGTGCGCCCGTTTGGAGTCATCAGAAGGGCTTGGAGGTTGGTTATGGAATTTCGGAGCGAGGTAAGTCTTCTTTCTAACTTTGTGAGAGGGAATTGTCCTCCTAGGTGAATTAATTAAGTATATGATATTATCTTTGGGGCCTACGTACACACGAGGTGCTGAGAGTCAGTGCGTAGCTACTATTATGTCATGTCCGGGTAGTCTAGGACCCACTAGCATGCCTTACATGTTGTACATGTCATCTTTCCTGTAATATTAAACTGCTAATATAATCGAGATCGTAATTGAATATCTAAAGGAAGACTAGAGTTCATTTTGTTAATCATCTAGAAAGAGAATTGATTCCTCCGTGGATAATTGTATACCTGGTAGGGTTATATTATTGAATATCACTAAACTTGACAAATGAGTTTGAAAACAAATATTTTAAAAACAATTATATTTCATGTTCCTTTAAGAAGTATTTTACCACTTTCCTGAGAAAAAATGCTTTCTTGATAAAAATACGGATTTATTATGTGGATATGTGTACATATGAGAACCTGAGTCGCAGATGTGATTCGCGAACAAGCTAGCCTTATTATTTGTATGTATAACCGCGTCGCATGATCGATTCACGAGTGGGGAAGATAGATTTATCTATGGTTAGGGTCGTTCGACCCTCGGCAGTGCACAATTTATTATTGTTGGTCCGCGCCGTTCGACCCTCAGCATTTCTTGCGCATGATATTTACTGCGTACTTGCTATGAATTTTTGCCTGATTACTGGCCTGATATTATGTTGTCAATTTAAATGACAGAGATTTAATGTTATTAAAAACATCTTTAGAAGAAGTTATTCCTTCTCGTCGTTTAATTGTTATTTGATCAAATATTTGATTAATTTTTATTAATATGACAAAGATATAAAGTGTTAAACGTGAACGAAGTTGATAATATGTTGGTCCCAAACACCCACGCAAGTATACGTGGTCGTAGCAAGTAATATAATGTTAAATCGAATGTCGGACCCACAGGGACTTGCGTAAACTACTTGCTGAATCACTCTAATTGTTATTAAATCAAGCCAAAATAAAATCCAGGAATGTAACTAATTTATACTACGAATCTATGGAATAACTAATTATCAAGTACGAAAGTATTGTTTTGTATTCAGTAGAGGCAAATATTCCAGGGTTGTGATTAATTCACCACTCGTATTGCATTCTAATTAACTCTCCCCTTCATATAATTCACTCATGGTTGCTAATTAATCGATAAACACTCTCATAGCCTTCTCCCGAAGCACTACTCGCCTATTCCCAATAGATTAACGCCTATATTCCTATGAATTTAATCTATTAGAATGCACTATGATTACAACGTTTAATTAAGCACGGTGACTAGGTATATTCCTATCCTAACAACAAATTTTCTCCCCTGAAGGGTTAAGATCGCGCTCACTTCAATTCTTCTCTAATCTATATACGGCTTTCCCAAGCATAACATAGATAGTATATAGAACCAAATTGCTGGCCAGACAATTAAGCAATTAAACACAGAATTGAAGAAACAATGACATATTGAGTGAACTATAATCAAGGTTAAATTAATGTCCAATAACAATATTCAGGGCTAAACCACAACACCAGAACAATGGGTGCTTATCCACTCATGCTATAATCAAACAATTGCATAAGTGTTGCATAAATTAAAAATACTAGAATAAGATGAAGAAAACTGAGAAATCCTTCGCTTCCTAATGATCCCGTGTGTATCTTCTCTCCAAAATGGCATACCTCCCCCAAAATTGTGTTTTTGGGTCTATTTTGTATGTGTTGGGACAAACTCTAAACGTGTAGCATAGTTCTAGTCAAACCGGGAAACACTTAAAACCTTCAAAACTCGGACTGCGCCGGATAAGGGACCAGGCGTTATAGGCCAAACGCCTAGCTAACGCCTGGCCAGGTCTGGCGTTATGGGTCAAACGCCCCTCAAACGCCTGGTCTTACTAGGCTTTATAGACCAAACACCCGGCTAAAGCCTGGTATGACCAGACTTTACAGCTCAAATGCCCATCTATAGCCGGGTTAACTCATTTTTTACTCTTGAGCGTATTTTTGAAGTTTATGCATCCATTTAGCTCGGCTTCCATCTCCAATTCACCTACACATGAAATAAACTCCATTATGCACATACGACGTGTGTTTTTATCATTAACGCACATAAAATGTAAGGCACATAATGCTTTAAATCATGAATTATAGCCAGACACCAACACCCCACACTTAAACATTTGCTCGTCCTCGAGCAATCAAACTACACTCATGAACACAACTTATTAAGAAAATTCCTTAACACTTTATACCAAGAATTTTTAAAACAGTTTAAGCATAGAGGTGTAACATCATCTCCTCAATAATCGACTCACATATACAATGATTTATTCCCAATCCACTCACTACTGTAACATAGAGGTCAACAACATAACCTTTCCTTCATGAATCATGTGCCCTCACCAAATCAAAGAGCTAGTTCCACACACAATGAAATTTAAGAGCGCTTACGAACTCAAGATAGAAAGAATTCACTCACTCTCAGAAATAATATTCATATGCCACAAGAGATGCACAATAGGCTTGCCCGTAGAGAAATACTACTTTACTAATCGAGCTTATTCAGTCTAGGATCAAGTAGGACTTTATTTGGTTGTAATGTAGGCTGCGGGACGGGTAGGATACATTTAGATATAAGAGTGACTACACCTACCTAAGCACTGTAATACATATACTTTGGCATTCAACCTCAATCTTATATTAAGCCAAACTCCACCTTTACCTCAATGTGTATTACCCCATACTTCTTTAAGCACAATTACATTAAGAGTCACCACTTGTCAAGTATATATATATATATATTCACAACAGTGCATCTTTCTCCTTATTTCAATTGTTCCCCTCAAAAACCAACCTACCACCCCACACTTTACTTTTCTATATTTCATCACATATCCAATGCTTACGAGAGGTGACAAGGTTCAAATATATGATCGATTCAAAGAAAGGGGTATGGCTTCTAATGTGGTTACCAAATAAACATGCTTATAGGCTCAACGGGGTTAACTACGATACATAACAACTAGGCGGTTAAAATGTACACATCTAGCTCAACAAAGAAATGCCTATATCACTTCCAAGACTGAACAAAACTACTATTTCGCTTTGCACACACACGGGGAAAGTTCTAGACATCAAATGTAATGACAGAATAACATACAAACCTCACACACACATGGCACATAACTCACTCAGGATTGGATCTATCACGACACTCTAGTCACATCAGTTAAGCAAACTTAAGAATCCACGATTTAAGGTATTTATCCTAGAGTCAACAATTGAGCCTAAGCGTCACAACCGGAGTACTGACTATTCTCAAGGAATCACAAAGTTCCGAGATATTGATGCACTTAATTTCTCAACCATGTGGTTCCTACTCCTAAACTGAAAAAACATTCCTACACCCGGTTCAATTAAGAAAAACTTGGAAAATAACCGCGGTCCAAAGAAAAACCAAGGGGGAATTACTACACTACCTAAAACAAAAATCTTTTTCGTATTTTCTTTAGACTTACTTTCCTCAAGAAAACTGCCTAGGAGATCCATCATTGGGAAAAGTCCACATATTTCTAATTATTTTTATTTTCTAAAATAAAGAGACTAATATAAAAAGCTAAAAAACTTAAAAGAAAAATAACTTACTAACATGAACAACTAAAACTACTAACAAGAGAACACACTAAAAAAACAAACCACAACAAATATGTACAACACCCCACACTTAAATCATGCAATGTCCTTAGTGCATCACATATAGAAAAAAAAAGAAATAAAAGTAAGGTGCAAGAAACTCCCTGATCAAGCCGCGTCGTCATCCTTTCCATTAGTTTTGCTTTCCATGCCCCTTCGAGCAAACGCTTGAATCACTACATGCCTCCCCTTTGAACTTATGAATTGGACAAAATTTTCAAACTCTATCTATTCCTAAAAAAATTAAGAAGTTAACTCTGAAAGCGAATAAAACATGGGTTGCCTCCCAATAAGCGCCTGATTTAACGTCGCGACACGACGCAAAATCTCGCCTCACTAATCAGCGAGCACGACCTTGGTCTTCTCACGACTTATGGTACCCCCCCCCCAATAGTGTTTGACTCTATGTCCATTCACTAAAATAATTCTTTCACAATGTATAGCTCGCAACACATGTGCACCATATGTGGTGACTCTCACTATCTCAAACGGGCCTGACCATCTCGATTTCAGCTTTACGGGAAACAGTCTCAGCCTAGAATTGAATAATAATACTTGTTGGCCTGGCTCAAAATGACGCGACTTTATATGTTTTTCATGCCATCTCTTGGTCTTTTCTTTGTAAAGTTTGGCATTTTCGTATGAGTTCAACATGAACTCATCCAATTCATCCAACTGCAGCAATATTTTCTCACCCGCGGCTTCAAGGTTCATGTTTAGCTTCTTGATGGCCCAATATGCCTTATGTTCAAGCTCTACGGGCAAGTAAAATGCATTCGCTTAGACCAGCTTGTACGGTGATGCCCCAATTGGTGTTCTGTACGCTATTTTGTATGCCCATAAGGCATCATCAAACTTAGCAGCCCAATCTTTCCTGTTCACACTCACCGTTTTCTCTAATATTTGCTTAATTTCTCTGTTGGATACCTCTACTTGACCACTTGTTTGAGGGTGATATGTTGTTGCAACTCGATGACGGACCCCATATTTAGCTAAAATGTTACTCAACAACCGATTGCAAAAGTGGGTTCCTTCATCACTAATCAAGGCACGTGGAGTACCAAATATGGAGAATATATTCTTCTTCACAAAGGCAGCGACAACCATGGCATGACTCGTCGACAATGCAATTGCCTTCACCCATTTCTACACGTAGTCAACTGCCAGCAAAATGTATTTATTTCCCCTAGATGATGGGAATGGACACATAAAGTCTATCCCCCATACATAAAAAATCTCTACCTCCAAGATATTATTCAAAGGCATCTCGTGCTTCCTTGTTATTCTTCCCTATTCTCTGGCACTGGTCACACTTTTTAACAAATGCGTGGGCATCTTTGAATAGCGTTGGCCAAAAAACCCAGATTGTAGCACTTTCGCCGTTGTTCTATCGCCATCATGATGGTCCCCATATGGTGATGCATGACAATCATTCAGCACAAGTTCCACTTCTTTATCAGGAATACATTTCCTCATTAACTGATCACCACATTCTTTGTACAGGTAGGGCTCATCCCAGTAGTAAAACTTCACATCGCGTAAGAACCTCTTTCTTGCTTCAGATTCTATTTCCGGAGGAAGTACCCCACTCACCAGATAATTCACATAATCAGCATACCACGTAGGAGGGTCTTGGGTTATAGCAAAAATTTGCTCATCAGGAAAAACTTCTTTAATATCTCCACCCTCCTCCACATGATCATGATTTTCCAGTATCGACAGATGGTCAGCTACTTGGTTATCACTGACCTTTCGGTCTCTTATCTCCACATCAAATTCCTGCAACAATAAAACCCAGTGCATCAATCTAGCTTTAGATCCTTTCTTCGTAAACAAATACCTGATTGCTGCGTGATATGTGTGGACTATAACTTTTGTTCCCACCAAGTATGGCCGGAATTTTTGAAAGGCCCACACCACAGCTAACAGCTCCTTCTCAGTGGTGGTGTACTTCTTTTGTGCATCATCTAGGGTCTTACTCGCACAGTAGATGGAATAAAACACTTTGTCTTTTCTTTGGCCTAGCACTGCCCTAATTGCATGGTCACTTGCATCACACGTAAGTTCAAATGGCACTGACCAATCAGGTGCAACAATTATGGGGGCATCTACCAATTTCTTTTTGAGCTCCTCGAATGCCTTCAGGCAGGGTGCATCAAAATTGAACTTGACATCTTTTTCCAGCAACATGCACAAAGGAGTAGCAACTTTAGAAAAATCTTTAATAAACCGCCTATAAAATCCTGCTTGTCCCAAGAAACTCCGGACGCCCTTCACTGAAATTGGTGGAGGTAGTTTTTCAACTTCCTCCACTTTTTCCTTATCAACTTCGATGCCACTTTTAGATACTCTATGACCCAAACCGATGCCTTCCTACACCAGAAAGTGACACTTCTCCCAATTTAACACCATATTTGTTTCTTCACAACGGGCCAACACGATGCTCAGGTTTTTCAAACAATCATCATAAGATGACCCAAAGACTGTGAAGTCATCCATGAACCTCTACGAATTTTTCCACCATGTTAGTGAAAATAGCCATCATACATCTCTGGAAGGTGGCTGGTGCATTTCAAACACCAAATGGCATTCGCTTGAATGCGAAGGTTCCATAAGGGCAAGTAAAGGTGGTCTTCTCCTGATCCTTTGGGCATATGACAATTTGATTGTAACCTGATGTTGGTCAAGATCGCACATGCAAGTATACGTGGTCGTAGCAAGTAATATAATGTTAAATCGAATGTCGAACCCACAGGGACGTGCGTAAACTACTTATTGAATCACTCTAGTTGCTATTTAATCAAGCCAAAACAAAATCCAAGAATATAACTAATTTATTCTACGATTATATGAACTAATTATCAAGTAACGAGAGTATTGTTGTGTGTTCAATAGAGACAAATATTCCAGGGTTGTGGTCAATTAACCATTCATATTGCATTCTAATTAACTCCCCCTTTCATATAATTCACTCATGGTTGCTAATTAATCGATAGTTGCTCTCGTAGCCTTCTCCCGAAGTACTACTCGCCTATTCTCAATAGATTAACGCCTATATTCCTATGAAATTAATCTATTAGAATGCACTAAGATTACGATGTTTAATCAAACACGGTGACTAGGTATATTCCTATCCTAACCACAAATCGCTCCCCTGAAGGGTTAAGATCGCGCTCTCTTCAATTCTTCGCTAATCTATATACGGATTTCCCAAGCATAACATAGATAGTATGTAGAACCTAATTGCTGGCCAAACAATTAATCAATTAACCGCATAATTGAAGGAACAACCATATATTGAGCGAATTATAATCAAGGTTAAGTTAATATCGAATAACAATATTCATGGCTAAACCACAACCCCAGAACAATGGGTGTTTAGCCACACATACTAGAATTAAACAATTTCATAAGTTTTGCATAAATGGAAAATACTAGATTAAGATAAAGAAAACTGATAATTCTTTGCTTCTTCAATGATCTTGTGTGTATATTCTCTCCAAAAATGGCATCCTCTCTTCAAGGTTGTGTTTTTGGGTCTATTTATAAGTTTGGGACAAACCTTAAACGTGTAGGAGACTTCTATTCAAATTGGGAAACACTTAAAAAACATTTAAAACTCGGAGTTGACTGGACTAGGCACCTAGGCGTTAATCCCCAAACGCCCTCTTAACGCCTGGCAAGGCCTGGCGTTAGGGGCCTAACGCCAGGGTCACCCTGGCCTTAAGGGCCAAACACCCCCTTAACGCCTGGGCATGCCTGGCTTTAGGGGCCAAACGCCTGGGTATGGCCCGGGTCACTCCTTTTCGACTCTTGAGCGTATTTTTGACGTTTATGCACCCATTTAGCTCGGCTTATCTCCAATTCACCTACACATGAAATAGACTCCATTTCTCCAACACCCCTCACTTAGACTCTTGCTCGTCCTCGAGCACTATCTTTCAACACGTACACATTTCATTAACAAGGAGTATTTTACTTTTCAATCACACACATTACCCCTTAACTATGATCGATACTGGCAATCAAGTATGAACATACAAAATTTCACATTCTTTCCATTCCTTAGACATGCCCAAGCATAACAATTTAATCAATCATATCAAGAACCTAATTGCAACCACCCAACCTCAAGAGTCGACTTGCAACTACTAAGCCCTCTCAATTCACGCACCTACCCAACAAGAAAATTACAATATTACCAATCGTTCATGAGATCGTGTTCCCTCACCAACAACAAGAGAGTGAATATATCTAGTCCACACATTCAAATATACGTTTGAACATTATTTAAGGACGTCACACAATTGAACAAATTCACTCACCCTCACAAAGAATTCATATGCATCCCGTGGTCGTACGATAAGCTTTCCCGTAGTGTAGATCTCCACTAATTCAAGTTAGCCAAATCTAGGATCAATTAGGACTCCTAAGTTTGTAATGTAGGCTAAGGGACGGATAGGATATATTTAGGAATAGTGACTAACCCTCCTAAGCACTTTAATACACTACTTTCACAAATCAACACATATTATTCTCAATCAATTCCCTTGCCACAATTCATATTCAACATAGCCCCTTTTCAACTAAGCACTTCTATATTCTCACTAGCACAAACTAATAAAAAATGGAGGTGTGTATCTTTTTGTACATATTTTTTTCTATTATTTTTTTCTTTTTTTCTTCTTTCCTACACACACTCCATACATGAAGATTCAGTGGCTAGTGACTTTTGAATAAAAAAAATTTTAGTGCACTAACAGGCCTTTCCATGGCTCCACTTNTACCAAAGAAAAGGTCTAAAGGCTCAAAGGGGCTAGCAATGGAATTTTTTTTATTCTTATGTGACAAGCACATCCATGATCAAGCAAGAAAATGCCTACGTCATCTCCTAGACCAGCACAACCTACAATTTCGCTTCGATTAACACACGGGGCAAGTTCTAGACTATACAGACACGCAAACCTCACTCACACTTTGCACATGACTCAATCACAATGGTTTTATTCAACTCTCAAATTAAGCAGACACGCAAAAAATTGAGAGAACTAAATAATATTACACTATGTAGAATACAAGTCAAACAACTGAGCTAAGGTGTCACAAATTAGGCTATTTATTATTATTATTTTTTTTACTCAGGCATCACATGTCAACCCAAATATCAGGGAAAGCAGAATGTATGTCATCACCTAATCAAACATGTCATAGGGTATCTCTAATTTACTCAGTTTCTTCCTAACTACTCTAAACAAAAACAAAATTAATTTAAATTACCCGGTTCAAGTTACACCCTTGGAAAAGAACCGTGGTCAAAAGAAAAACCAAGGGGGAATTACTACACTACCTAAAAAAATCTCTTTGGTATTTTCTTTAGACTTACTTCCCTCATGAGAGCTATCTAGGAACTCCATCGTCGGGAAAAGTTCACATATTTATATATATATAAAACAACTACAAAAACTTAAAAGAAAGAAAATCATTTACTATCATGAATACAAAACTACAATACAAACCCACATACGGTACAACAATTCCACAATTCGTAAGTACAACAAAATACAACATACACACCCCCCACTTAATCCATGCACTGTCCCCAGTGCATTATATAGAGAAAAAAGCAGTAATAGAAGCAAGGTACAAGAAACTCCCTGATCATTCAGCGTCGTCATCATCTTACGCTTTCCACTCCTCCTCATGCTCATCTTCTTCATCTTCTTCCTCATCCGATTGCATCGGCTCTGCATCAGAGTCGTCAGGAGTGTTGATATCCTCATCATCAGGGAGCCGATATCCCTCACTCGGTCCAATCATCTACTACGCATGAGCATCGAGCGGGTACCTCTGATCCAATTCAACTCTTTATCAACTAACACCGGCCGACCTCCTATTCGCAACTAGAAATCCATCATCCCATAAAGATAGGCCATGAAGCTATCAACCCGCACATTGCGCTCTGCATTGGTCAGGGAAGGCTCTTCCTTCAGTCTTAGGCCAGAGGTGTCAGTCTCTCGTTGGAATTGATCAATGGTATGGTAAAAGTTGGACACAACCGCTACATTCTCATTTAGCAGGAACAGAGTTATGAAATTTGGGAATGGTATTCGATCAATTCTATTGCTCGAACGCACTAACCCCTTTTGATAGCGTATCAGCTGGCCCACATTCACCCTCTGCCTCGTCATGAGGAAGTAGAGCACACAAATCCTCTCTCGGCATATTAAGGTGTCTTGGTTGCATGGTAGTATCCGTGCGTTAATCACATTAATCCACACCTGGGTCTCAACCTTCATTTTATTCTTTGGAAATCTTTTATGGCGATTTGTGTCTCTATCCAAAATCCAAGCAGCCCTAGAATCAACCCCACAAAGTATGTGCCTCACCTCTCTATAGTTGGGATGGCGGATAAATTTCTCTAGAGGTTCCATCGGAACATTTGGTGCACCTAGGAAATCGCATATGGCCTTGGCCGAAAAATATACCAAGTGCCCACGAATTGGCACCAATCCGTTCTTTTCCTTAGGGTCAAACCCTACGTAGAATTCTCGGACTAAGTTGAGGTTGATGTCACCATTGTGTCTGAACACATATCACAACCCCATCTCATGGATGCTCCGCTGAATCGCTGGAAATTTAGATCTTAGACTCCCTTCCTTAGTGGCCCCTTCAGGGTGAACATGCTTGGGTTTGCAGCGTGCATACCATTTCTTGGATTGCACTGGTATGCTGTTGAGACCATATTCCCGTTCACCAGTGGGTTGTTGTCTCATAGCAGCGACAACAACTACTGCTTTCTCACCAGTCATACTGGAAGTAGCATCCCCTCCTTTTCTTTCCCCTTGCCAGTGGATCTTCTGGGTAGCATTGTTTTTCCTGCACATATGATCAGTAGTTAGTGGGTGTCACAAAGTATGTAACAAAAGCTTTCCAAAGGTTACAAAGACTTCAAACGCCCAGCCTACAATGGCGTTGGCCAGGCGTTAGGGATGAAACACCCAGCCTGCCCTGGCGTTTGCCAGGCGTTAGGGCTGAAATGCCCAGCCTTCCCTGTTGTTTTCTAGGCAATAGGGCTATATCGCCAGGTAACCCCTGGCCTTCATCTCACCTTCCGTCATGCAAGAACACTGCTCCTTTCAGTTGAATGGACTCGCAAGCTCGTTAGTACCTATAGTTATATGAAATTCTTTAAGCTATGTTAAGATTTAACTAAGAATTGGGTTGCCTTCCAATAAGCGCCTTAGTTAATGTTGTGGCACGACGATTACAGCAAGTCAATAGGTTGCCTCCTATGAAGCGCCTGATTTAACGTCGTGGCACGACGCAGAACCTCGGCTCAGTCATCAGCGAGCANAGAACCTCGCCTCAGTCATCAGCGAGCACGACTTTGGTCTTCTCACAATTTATGGTACCACCCCAATAATGTTTGACTCTATGCCCATTCACTAAAAATGTTCTTTCACCATGTATAGCTCACAATTCAAGCGCACCATATGGAGTGACTCTCACTATTTAAAACGGGCCTGACCATCCCGATTTCAGCTTTCCAGGAAACAGTCTAAGCCTAGAATTGAATAATAGTACCTGTTGGCCCGGCTCAAAATGACGCGGATGTATATGTTTGTCATGCCATCTCTTGCTATTTTCTTTTTAAAGTTTGGCATTTTCGTATGAGTGCAACCTGAACTCATCCAATTCATCCAACTGCAACAATCTTTTCTCACCCGCGGCTTCAAGGTTCATTTTTAACTTCTGGATGGCCCAATACGCCTTGTGTTCAAGCTCTACGGGCAGGTGACATGCCTTCCCATAGACAAGCTTGTACGGTGATGCCCCAGGTGTTTTGTATGTTGTTCTGTATGCCCATAAAGCGTCATCTAACTTAGCAGCCCAATCTTTCTTGTTCACACTCACCGTTTTCTCTAGTATTTTCTTGATTTCTCTATTGGATACCTCGGCTTGTCCACATGTTTGAGGGTGATATGCTGTTGCAACTCGTTGACGGACCCCGTATTTAGCTAAAAGGTTATTCAACAACCGATTGCAAAAATGGGTTCCATCATCACTAATCAAGGCTCGTGGAGTACCTACTCTGGAGAATATATTCTTCTTCACAAACGCAGCGACAACCATGGCATCATTCATCGGCAATGCAATTGCCTCCACCCATTTTGACACGTAGTCAACTACCAGCAAAATGTATTTATTTCACTTGGATGATGGGAATGGAACCATAAAGTCTATCCCCCATACATCAAAAAACTCTACCTCCAAGATATTATTTAAAGGCATCTCGTGCTTCCTTGTTATCGTTCCTGTTCTCTGGCATTGGTCACACTTTTTAACAAATGCGTGGGCATCTTTGAATAGTGTTGGCCAAAAGAAACCACATTGTAGCACTTTCGCTGTTGTTCGATCACCACCATGATGGCCCCCATATAGTGATGCATGACAATCAAATAGCCCCATTTCCACTTCTATATCAGGAATACATTTCCTCATTAACTAATCACCACATTCTTTGTACAGGTAGGGCTCATCCCAGTAGTAGGATTTCACATCGCGTAAGAACCTTTTCCTTGCTTCAGATTTTACTTTCGGGGGAAGTACCCCACTAACCAAATAATTCACATAATCGCCATACCACGGAGGAGGGTCTTGGGTTATAGCAAAAAGTTGCTCATCAGGAAAGACTTCTTTAATATCTCCACCTTCCTCAACATGATCATAATTTTCCAGCCTTGATAGGTGGTCAGCTACTTGGTTGTCAGTGCCCTTTCGGTCTCTTATCTCCACATCAAATTCCTGCAACAATAAAACCCAGCACATCAATCTAGTTTTAGACTCTTTCTTTGTAAATAAATACCTGAGTTTTGCGTGATCTGTGTGGACAATAGCTTTTGTGCCCACCAAGTATGCCCGGAATTTTTCAAAGACCCACACCACAGCTAACAACTCATTTTCAGTGGTGATGTAATTCTGTTGTGCATCATCGAGGGTCTTACTCGCATAGTAGATGGAATAAAACACCTTGTCTTTCCTTTGGCCTAGCACTGTCCCAATCGCATGGTGACTTGCATCACACATAAGTTCAAATGATAGTGACCAATCAGGTGCAACAATTATGGGGGCAGTTACCATTTTATTCTTGAGCTCCTCAAATGCCCTACAGGCAGGGTGCATCAAAATTGAACTTCATATCTTTATCCAGCAACTTGTACAATGGAGTAACAATTTTAGAGAAATCTTTAATAAAGCGCCTATAAAATCCCATGTGTCCCAAGAAACACCAGACACCCTTCACTGAATTTGGTAGAGGTAGTTTCTCAACTACCTCCACTTTTGCCTTATCAACTTCGATGCCACTTTTAGATATTCTATAACCCAAGATAATGCCTTCCTGCACCATGAAATGACATTTCTCCCAATTTAACACCAGATTTGTTTCTTCACAACAGGTCAACACCATGCTCAGGTTTTTCAAACAGTCATCATAAGATGTCCCAAAGACTGAGAAGTCATCCATAAACACTTCTACGAATTTTTCCACCATGTCGGTGAAAATCGCCATCATACATCTCTAGAAGGTGGCTGGTGCATTGCAAAGACCAAATGGCATTCGTTTGAAGGTGAAGGTTCCATAAGGGCAAGTAAATGTGGTCTTCTCCTGATCCTCTGGACATATTAAAATTTTATTGTAACCTGAATACCCATCCAGAAAAAAATAATATTCATGCTCTGCTAACCTGTCCAGCATTTGATCAATGAATGTGAGTGGAAAATGATACTTGCGGGTTGCTTTGTTGAGCCTTCGATAATCTATGCAAACTCTCCAACCCGTGATAGTGTGGGTAGTAATTAGCTCATTTTTCTCATTCTCAATCACGGTAATCCCCCCCCCCCCTTTTTGGATACACATTGAACCGGGCTTACCCAATTGCTATCAGAAATAGGAAAGATGATACCTGCATCTAGCAATTTTATGACTTCTTACTTCACTACTTCTTTCATAATGGGATTCAGCCTCCTTTGCTGCTCAACACTCGGGCGAATTCCATCTTCCAAAAATATTTTATGCATGCAAAATGATGGACTGGTACCTTTAATATCTACGATGGTCCACCCAATCGCCTTTTTGTGCTCACGAAGTACCCTAAGCAATTTCTGTTCTTGTGTATTGGTCAGGCTGAATGAGATGATCACGGACAATGTTTCAGAGTTCCCCAAATAGGCATAGTAAATGTGCTGGAAGAGGTTTTGAGTTCCAGCTTTGGAGCCTCTTCAATAGATTTCTTTGGAAGGGTTAGAGTAACAAGCTTATTCAACTCTTCAAATTTTCCTAGCCTGTGGAGGTAACTGCAGGACACCTCAAGAATTTTCTCAATATCTTCCCTTGTTTCATCCTTACAGTCTTTTGCATCCCCAACCAACACTCGCTCAAGAGGGTCAATAGGATTCATGTAGGGAACCATGGACTCCAATTTTCTTTCCACTATAGAAATCATGGATAGTTCTTTATAGTGGACAGGTAACTTGAGTGCCTTATAAACATTAAACACCTCTACTCGATCACCAACGTGCATTGTCATCTTCCCTTTAGACACATCGATAATAGCTCGCCCTGTAGCTAGGAATGGACGCCCCAAAATAAATGGGACTTCCAAATCAGGCTCATAGTCTAAGTTAATGAAATCAGCTGGGAATATGAATGATCCCACCTGAACCAGCACATCTTCAATTACTCCCTCAGGATGAGCTAGGGAGCAGTCAACCAATTGTAAAATCACTGTTGTTGGGTGTGGTTCACCCAATCCCAACTACTTGAACATAGATAGTGGCATCAAATTAATACTTGCCCCAAGATGGCATAGAGCTCGCCCGATAGCATGCTTACCAACTGAGATTTGGATAGTAAAGCTACCCGGATCTTTTAATTTCTGAGGTAGCTTTCTTTGAATTCTTGAGCTAACTTCCTCGGTGAGCGCCACTGTTTCGAACTCAGTCAGCCTTCGTTTATTGGCCACGATTTACTTGATATACTTAGCATATTTGGGTACCTCCTGCAGAATGTCTACCAATGGAATATTGATTTGTACCTGTTTCAAGAGATCAAGAAACTTTATGTATGCTGCAATATCTTTCACCTTTTTCAACCTCTGAGGGAATGGAGGGGGTGGCCTTACAACAAATGGCGGGGGTTGCTCAACACTTGCCTCCTTTTCTGGCTTATCTGATTCTTTCAGATTGTCTGAAGTTGATTCAATAGTGGTTGGTCTCTCATCAAAACTTACCTGCTTTCTCTGATTGGGCTGGACTGTCTCCAATTGATTCCATTCCTCAATGATATAACATTAACATATGCTTTAGGATTAGCTTTAGTGTCACTTGGAAGTGCCCCCGTTGGTTGAGTATTTTGAGAACTGGCGAGTTTCCCCACTTGACGTTCTAAGTTTCTCATGGCTACAGTCTGGGCTCGGTGATCATCCATTATTTTCTGATTGCAAGCAAGTTAGTCATTCATCACTCTCTTCATGATATCCTCAAGGCTTGCTGATTGTTCATCCTGAGGTGGTTTATACTGCTGTTGAGGTGCTGGATGCCTGTAATTGTGCTGAGTGCTCTGATTTCCACCCCAAGAGAAGTTTGAGTAGTTTCTCCAGTTAGGGTTATAGGTGTTTCCATATTGATTTGCTTGTCCCCTATTAGAGTTACCCACAAAGCAGACAGACTCTGGATTAACTAGGCATAACACATTTGAATAACCCTCTCCACAGACTTCACAAAATACCTGAATCTGTTGAACTGGTTAGGTTTGTTGCATTGATTGAGATTGTTGCTTGTTAATGATCAGGTCCATCTGATTGACTTGGCTAGTTCAATGTGGAAATCTGAGCTGACAATGCTGAACCCATATCTAGTTCAAGAACCCCTGGTGATTTCTGAACCATATTTCTCCCCATCTCAACTTGCCAGTCTGGATTTCTTTTGGAGAATATATTTAGTAATGCAAATATTTCATCATAATTCTTCTCCAACACCTGACCGCCAACTGCTGCATCTACCACAATTTTTGTCTGCAGATGGAGTCCTTCAATGAAAGTGTGAACTAACACNGGATGGAGCCCCTCAATGAAAGTGTGAACTAACACCTCGTTTGTCTGATTGTGATGAGGGCAGTCTCTGAATAGCCCCTTGAACCTTTCTCATGCTAAATATAACGATTCACCTGTTTTCTGTCTAAAGGAGACTATCTCACTCCTAATATTTGCAGTCTTTCTTGAAGGGAAGAACCTTGCCAGAAATTTTCTCGCCAAATCGTTCCATGTTGTGATGGAATTAGCTGGTTCTGCCTTTAGCCATCGCTTTTCTTCGCCCAATATAGAGAATCGGAAATGCATGAGCCTCACATAATCTGGCGCGACCCCGTTAGTGATATAAGTATCACTAATCTCCAAGAAGTTCAAAATGTGCTGTTGTGGATCCTCGTGTGGAAGACCCAAAAACTGCCCGTTTGCATGAAGTAGTTGGATCATGCTCTGTTTCAGCTCAAAGTGCCGAGTGATTCTGGGCTTCACGATGCTGGAGGTGACATTAGCAATACTGGGCATTGCCACCTCCTGAATAACCATGTGTTGTTCCTCTGCCATGTTCACAGGAAATCGGATGAAGTCTTGAATATTGTCTGTATCTCTTGCTTCTCACAGTCTCCTGTGAAATGATCTCTCAGGTTCTGGGTCAAAGCCATCAAGTCTATCCTGGCTTCTGACCCTACGCATTCACTCGAAGTTCCTGAGATTAGAGCAAAAATCACGTGACGTTAGACTCAATGAAATAAACAATTAATGCAAGTAACTAAAAAGTAGTCTATATTCAAGCCCCCGGCAACGGTGCCAATAACTTGTTGGTCCCAAACGCACACGCAAGCATACGTGGTCGTAGCAAGTAATATAATGTTAAATCGAATGTCGAACCCACAGGGACTTGCGTAAACTACTTGCTGAATCACTCTAATTATTATTTAATCGAGCCAAAACAAAATCCAGGAATGTAACTAATTTATACTACGATTCTATGAACTAACTAATTATCAAGTGACAAGAATATTGTTGTGTGTATTCAGTAGAGACAAATATTCTAGGGTTGTGATCAATTCACCACTCGTATTGCATTCTAATTAACTATCCCTTTCTTATAATTCACTCATGGTTTATAATTAAT